>JANHGB010009725.1:0-59119 GCA_026283785.1 Coracopsis vasa | reverse complement strand
GATTATTTTCCTCCCTTTCTCAAAAATATCTTCCTCTGAATCACCCCACACAATAATGTCATCAGTGTATTGCAGGTGCTCTGGAGCTTGTCCCTGTTCCAGTGCAGTCTGGATCAGTCCATGGAAGATGGCTTCCACCCCTGTGGGTGGCTGTGTTTTCACCCCTGGGGCAGTTGATGCCAAGTGTGTGGGACGCTCCTCCAAGTAAAAGCGAACTGTGGCCTGCACTCTGCTGCCAAAGGAATTGAGAAAAATGCACTGGCAGTATCAATTGTGGCATACCACTTGGCTGCCTTTGACTCCAGTTCATATTGAAGATCTAGCATGTCCGGCACAGCAGCACTCAATGGGGGTGTGACTTCATTCAGGCCAGGATAAGTCTACTGTTACTCCACTCTCCGTTAGACTTTCACACTGGAGCTATTAAACGGTGAGTGGATCCTGCTGATCACTCTTTGGCTCTCCAGTCTATGGATCAGCTCATGGACGGGAATCAGGGAGTCTCGGTTGGTGCGATATTGCCACCACCGTTGTGGTCGCGATTGGCACTTGCTGTTCTTCAACCTTCAGCAACCCCACAACAGACGGATTCTCCGGGAGACCAGGCAAGGTGGACAGCTGCTCAATTTCCTCTGTCTCCAAAGCAGCAATACCAAAAGCCCATCGATACCCTTTTGGGTCTTTAAAGTACCCTCTCCTGAGGTAGTCTATGCCAGGGATGCATGGAGCCTCTGGACCAGTCACAATGGGGTGCTTTTGCCACTCCTACCCGGCTAGGCTGATTTCAGCCCCCCATAAAGTCAACTCTTGGGATCCTTCTGTCAACTCCAGAAATACAAATGGGTTCCACTCCTTGATAACTTGATGGCATCAGAGTACACTGTGCACTGGTATCTAATAGAGCCTTATACTCCTGTGGGACTGATATTCCAGGACATCTGATCAACTAAAAACATCCATATAGTGTTTTCAATACTGTTCTCAGGCTAAAGTCGAAAACATAGCACTGCACCAGCTACTAAGAAGGAATAAAATAACTGTTACAGCTGAACCCAGGACAATGTGCCACAGCTGACACTGCACCATTTGTCTCAGGGCTTCCTCCAGCTTGGCTGGTCACAGCTGGTGTGATTTATTTTATTTAGTTATCACACTTGGGTTTAACTGAGCTGCTTTCAACACCTGAAGCAGGTTGGTGCCATGTGTTCTCTGTTTGCCAAAGAAAAAGGAGGTAGCCAGTTCATTTGATGGTCCTGGGGACAGCCCTTTGTGTGGGACAGCTTTTCTTTTGCTCCCATCCAGTCCTTTCTCAGCTCAAGGAGTCAGAGCTCTTCTTGATGAACAGGAGTAGCAAAGCTGAGCTCCTTTCAAAGGGAATGTGGCCTTCCATCACACTCACCATGACGGTTTGATTGCAGTACCTGGCGCACCCCTTCTTCAGGACATTCAGGCCTTGTGGATCATGGACGTAGACGCATTCTTTTGGGGAAAGCGTTGGTTCCTGTACAAACAAAACAAGTCATCAGCACTGTAACCTTCCTCTTTGCTCTTTTTGCTGCAGGGAGCAACTATGCCTATCTCTGAGCTGAGGAAGTTCACAGAGGAGCCAAGGTGAACAAGATACCATCATGGCATGCCTATCATGGAAGAAGGCACATGGCAACTTCCTCTTGTTCCCAGCAGTTCCTGAGTCTGAGCCAAGGTGCTGCCCTTTCATTCTAATAGTAGTGTCTATAATAAGGGAGAGAGTGAGAGGAGGGAGAGAGGTGGAGGATGGGAGGGAGAAGAGATAAGAGGGAGAAAAGGGCAGGGGAAGAAATAGAGGGTAAGAAAGAGGGGAGGAAAGAGAACGGAAAGGAAGGGAAGGAGGGAGGAAGAGTGTGGAGCAGCGTAGCAGTTAGAGAGAATGAGAGAGTAAGAGAGCAGAGGAAAGAGGAGCGAGGTAAGACTGACAGGGAAGCAGGTGAGACAGAGAGTGACAGAGAGGGGTAAGGACTGCACATAATTTTGGAACAATGCTTAGTGACCTGTCACAGAGTTAAGACACAGGCAGAATTAGGCCCCAGATGATTCTGGCTTCACCTGGCTCAATTAGAGAGGAATATGAAAGACATGTGATTCTGCAGAGCTCTACTTCAGATATTTACATTGACACCATATCAGAAAGTTCTCCTGAAAGTCAGATCTCTCAGAAGACACCCAACAGTTAACAGAGGTGAACACCTCTCTGGCTTTCACAAAAAATGTCTTGGGCCTGGCCTTCACACAGGGATTTCCTGGAACTTGCTGTTCTGCTAAACTCAGCATGGGATAATTCAAACACCAGCACATAACCTCCTCCTCCTTACACCACCTTCAGTTAGTTCTGCTCACCTCCGAATCAACAGGGAGCACAGGCCAAGAACAAATTGTTTCTCTCCCTCTGCAGTGCAGAAAGCTTGTTGTGATTCTCTGGCTGTGACTTAGGCAGTGGTAGTACTGGATGGTACTAGTGTGATCAGGCTGGGTCCTAGCAGTTTGGAGGAGCTGGCAGACTTGGCAGGTGAGCAGGAAAGCTCTGCCTGAGGCAGAAGTGCTAAAAGCTGCAAGTCTACAATTTCATTTAGCCCAGGCTCTCTCACCACTCTCTCCATTGATTCAGCAGGCAGACTTCAGAATAAGAAATAGCAGAGAGCACTTAGTGGGTGACAGTCTGGGATGAGAGCTGTGGATATGTGGGGAGTACATATTCTCCAACAAGCCTCTCTACTGTTTGCCTTTCCTGCTCTCTATTTGAAAGAAGCTTGGGTTAGAAAATGTCTATCAGTACATTTGTATATCATCATGCAGAAAAGAAATCACCAAAATAACCATAAATACTTACCATTTCTCTGCTGCCAGGTGGGCAAATGCTGCTGTTGAGGGCCTCACAATCCACACAAGAGCCCTGTTAAGAAAATAAGAAGGGAAAATTCATCTTCTCAAAGGAACCCACTGCCCAAGAATGCTACAGAGCTACTGCTCCCATTATACATCAAAAACACCATAACATGTATCAGAAACATTTGTAGGAGGGAGTTTCAACACTCTGAAATGGGATAAGTTTATCACTTAAATAAGACTACTCCTTTGTCTCAAGGAGATGCTTGCATGTGACTGCAAGATGGGTGCACTCTGTGTGTCTATCAGCCACTAGACACACAGCTATGCTGGGAGACCCTTTGGGTATCCACACAGCAGGCCTCACTAAATCAGCAAGTTACATGGACCCTCTGGCTACTAGGGATTAACTGTATCTCTCCAAATCAGGTACCTCTTGCCTATTCAAAGCCTTATCTTCTTTCTTCAGTAACCTACTAATGATCAAACTAATGATCAAAGCACCTATAATAAGGTATACAAAACTTTTCAGATGAGAATATCACACAACATTTATAGCTGCTGCTGCTGAATGACTGCTTCCTGTCCAAACTACAGGACACAAATGCTGATAGCAATGGGAACAAAGCATTGTCAGCTGAGTTAGCAACTATGCTGTGAGGAAGATCATATAAGGCCTTATAAAAAGGTAAATATACTCTGAATCAAAGGTAGGATGGGTCAAGGAAAGAACAACAACCTAGAAGGAACGTTTGCCAGCAAAGCAGTACCTAGTGTTAGCAGAAGAAACACTAACAGTGCTGATACTGCCTAAGTTCACATCAGGGAACCTCTCAGAGAGAACAGATTTCCCAAATGCAAATTACACATCCTGCTTTTGCCCCTCCAGGCAAGTGAGGGGTCTTTAGCAACCACTAGTATGAGAAGAGTAGAAGCTGACTCACCGTCACAACTTTATGTTGCTCTTCATTGCATCTGTGAGGCAAAATGGGAATTATAGAAGGGGGGATAAAGATGCCATCCAAAGTATGAATAATACCATTTGATGCCACAATGTCTCGCATGTTTATGGGGATCCCTGATTCATCCATCAGAATTCTTCCCTGATACAGAAACACAAATAATTTACCTCCATTTTAGCCCTTTAGACTGCATCAACTACATAAAGCCAATGTAGGAAGCAAATGGCACACATCATCAAGTATAACCACACAAATAGTCAAGCCTCTTTAGTGGAGTCACAGGTTGGATAAGAATTCAGTGACCTTATTTAAGTTTTTTTTTAAGCAGAGGAAGAAGCAGAGATGGGCTGAAACCACATTGTTCAGAACCACATCCAGACTTTCTCCTAGCACAAGAGGGTTTCCCCAAAAGGGTTTTGATTCCTACTTACATCTGCACTGATGTTGATGGTAATTATCTGGTTAGCCATAGTAACAATGTGTGGCATCATTATCAGTTTCTCTACAGTCACCTGAAATAAAACCACAAGGTGACAGTACCATGAAAAAGCAGGTTTATTTCAGTACAGCTTACTGAATCCTTCCATGATTCCTACCACTTAAAAAACATTCTAAATGGGACTTCAATTTTTAGTGCAAGGTGTCCCTGCCCATGGCAGGGGGGTTGGAACTAGATGATCTTAAGGTCCTTTCCAACCCTCACTATTCTATGATTTATATTTCCTTAAATACCTTAAACACAAACAATGGGTCAGAGAGAAACCCAGGACTTTGTGTGAATTGTTTGATACCACAAACAATTGGTGGCAGCAGCCTTGGTTTTCATTCCTTGTGAAAGTAACAGTCCAGCACAGCTGAAATCATGTCTCACTGATAGTGTCACTTACTAATACACCTGCAAGTAAGGGCAGACTAATAAGGGGATTTTCCAGGACATATTCAATAAAAAATGAAAGTTCAGTCAGAAGCATAATAGAGAACGTATCTTGACTTAATAAATAAGCTTATTTCTAAAGACAGAAAAAATGTAAACTGTAGGTACTGTACTGAAAAACTTGATCTGGGAAGTGAGCACCATCACTTCCAGGAAACTCAAGAGTTTCAGGATGAAGAGCACAAGCTGTGCCTTTTGGCAACCACTTTCATGGTAATCATTTTGCCTTATCAGATCCTGAATCACATCTCTGCTCTTTCAGGGCAAGTCCAAGCCAACCTCTATGCCAAACCACACAGTTGATAACATGCTGGCCCAAAGGATCCCAGTTATCTAGAATTAGAGCTGTCTGCTTTACCGCTGCTGAAGTGTAGATATGATGTTTCACAAGTTCCTGGAGCTTATTTATGCCCTAAGGAAAGAAGAGAATATGAGAATTAGATACCCCTTCAATGCTCAGGAATAAGAGGAGGCAACTACATTTTCTTTTAACCAAAGACTACAATGCAAATGTACTATAACAGTAAATTCACTTGGCGAATAAGTTCCTTCATTTTCCCCTACCCAAAGCCACAGTGAAGAAGGCAAGCCAAACATCAGATTAAAACAATCTGGCTAACAATATTTCTCATTGCAGGCTTCATCAGCATTCACTTTTCATCCAAAGCCTTACATAAACAGACTTGGTTTAGCCATCTCCAGGAAGAACAACTTTCAGCAATGATCAGTAACACTGTACAAGCCATTCCAGCACAGCCCAGTGCAACACTGTTAGCTCACGATGTCTTAAAGTACTATGAGCTCTCACCTCTGTGAAAAGATAAATGAGCCTTCCATCTCTCAGCTTATCCACACCTTCATTGCTGGGTACAAATACAGTAAAGGGGCCTGGTCCATCCAGTACTGAAGGCAGGCCACAGTTCTGCAAAAACAGTAAAATATTTCATCATGGATCTAGCAAGAGTCAGTGAGGGGGTCTATCAGGAAGGGAGAGGAAACTCTAAGCAACCTGCTAGAGGCAGAGCTATTGAAAAGCAAATGTATATAAGGGGCAACTGGACATCAAGGGGAGGTATGTAATATAACAGAGGCATAAATGCTACAAAAACATAGCTTGGACAATGAAGCCAGTGGTTTGAATGAAGCTAATGTGACAAGTGAATACTGGGTGAATGCTCCCTGCGTGCTTTAAACACAGGTACATATACAGAGACTAAAACAGCATCATTTTTCCTGAAGAAAAGGAGAATCAAGTCTATAATCACAATTACAATTAGTGAATTTTGCAAACAACTAACAGTGACAGAGCTGAAAACAGGCAGGCCAAGACTGTTGTGAGCAATGCTAGAGAAGATCCAGATAACTCTGATGGAGGTAAAAAGAAAATCAGTCTGTCCCTAGTGAAAATACTAACTAAATTAATCCTGGGCAGCAGCCTCAAGTGTTTGTAACCTGGAGACCGCTTTTATTTAGAGATCTACACCCCAAAACCAGGTAGCTACAATCTAGCTTGGCATGAGCAGTCATGAAACCTTCACTCTTTGTCCTCACAGTGGCCAAGAACTGAACATGCTTTGGAAAACAAACTCTCCAGGATAGAGAGGAAGGGGAAGTGGAGAAGCAGATGGGAAAGAGGCGTGTGTGCTTGCTGCCTGTGCCAGATGCCCTATAGATGTGAAAACGCTGATCTTGACAACTACATTTGCTTATGTAAAATACACAAAATAAGACATGACACAGAAAAAGGCATTCAGAAACAAAGCTAAACCACTGAAATGTATTTAAAAGATGTTCAAAATTCCCACAAAACCAGCAGCAGGCTTTGCAGCAGCAGCATTGCCACACCTTCCTGCAGCAGACACAAGTTTGCTTACCTCCAGTATAGTTTCAAATCTACTGAAGATCTCCATTGAAGCAAGGATCTCACCAATGGTTTTCTGCAAGAAAATATAATGAGGTAAATGGCCAGGACTGAAGCAAGGTCTTAGAACATACTGAAATGCCCTTGGCCAGTTTATGCTTGTGATATGCATATAAAGATGGAAGACCATCATCCTAAAAGTCTCCAAACCTCCCCTGTTGGCCAGTTGATCTACATGGACTGAGCCTGCAGTAACTTAAGCACAAACTCCCTCCATTGCACAACAAACCAGATTTTCCAAGGTACCATGCACTTGAGCAGCCTTATGTTTTCCCACTCCCATCTTCACATTAAATTAAATGAAGAGGCAGTTGCTTACTATCATTAAAACTAAAGATACAGTACTCTCAGTGCTATATAAATCAGTTCTGGGCTGGCAGGGAGTGGAGTTGCTCTCTCCTCTCAAATCTCCTTGTGCTTTGAGGACAAGAGTTCACTGTACCACCTGCAAATGAGCTCCAACACTGAGAAAATACGTGTGCATACTCCTGAAAACGCAGAGGAAATAGATGCCTTCCTTTTTGCCATGTTGCCCATGAAGACAAAGGTAACAGGAGGAACCTCCCTTCAAGTATCAAAACTTGTGAAGAAACTTGTCTGACCTTTATTTGCAGGAATCTGAATGGGGTTTTGGCAGAAAGCGCTTCCCGTAGAACATGCAGAGGCACAGTGTTCCAAGGAACACTGGTACAAAGGGATTTGATTTCAAAAATGACTGACGTGATCACTAGCCTTTATTGGAAAGCCAACATCACAAGGGAAGGAAACATCTGAAGGGGTCCCTCATGAAACTAGAATTCACTATTCATCCACTGTAAAAGCTTCATTGCAAGGTCTGTATCTGGCTAATATAGTTCTATCAGCTACTTTTGATGCTATAGTGACATAATAGTACCTAATGGGCCATATTAAGAGCTGGAAACAACATAAATAGCCTTTTTCCTTTAAAAAAAGCATCACTGATTTGGAAGTTTAATGGTGAAAATAGGTTATTTTTTAAGTGTTTATTCTTCTGTCCCATGAAACAAAAGAAATATGGATGTCTGTGTACCTGTGGGTTTCTGAGGTTGTCAGTGCTGGGTTTTTTCCTTATGGTGTTCACAATATGCATGATGCCATTGGCTGCTGGTAGGTTTGATCGCAAAACACTGTACAGTTCCCCCGGCAGGTCTTGATATCGAAACGACTTGACGTACACATGGATAATAATAAAAGGTTATTTTCTTGTTGTATACCTGTCTTATCACAATAGATCCATAAAACATTTTTCCCTTCAGCTCTCTCCACCTATGAGTCAGCAAGGTGAAGGCACAACCAGAATTAGAATGGTTTGAGTGAGCAAAGACCTTAAGATCATCTAATTCCAAGCCCCCTGCCATAGGCAGGGATGCCTCACACTAGACCATGTAGCCCAAGGCTCTGTCCAGCCTTGCCTTGAACACTGCCAGGGATGGAGCATTCACCATTTCCTTGGGCAACCCATTCCAGTGCCTCACCACGCTCACAGTAAAGAACTTCTTCCTTGTATCTAACCTGAACTTCCCCTATTTAAGTGTAAACCCATCGCCCCTTGTCCTATCACTACAGTTTCTGATGAAGAGTCCCTTTCTGTCATCCTTCTAGGAGTTACTCTGGAAAAAGTAAATTTAAGGAGTGGCCTTGTGTAAAACAAACATCCTACTTGTACTTGAGTTTGGGCAGTACTTTGATCCTGGGGAACGCTTTAAAGTCTAATTAAAGAAAAAAGACCTAATCTGGGACAATCATTTCTAGTATTGATTGTGAATGATGCTTGATCCCTGGCTCTGGATCACAAAAGGGTGCACTATCAAGTAGCTGCTGCATCAGTCTGCCAAGTACAAGGAGAGAAGCACGGTGCCTCCTGGGCACTGAAGTACAGAATTTGGAGACAATCCTGGAACTACAGCTTTGACTGCAACTTTCATTGGCTCACAATACCAGCAAGGAGTCTTCATAACAAAGCCAAACCAGTCAGGCTCACTGAATTATAAGGAACATATGTGGTCCTTCTATATTGTATACAACTATGCAATGAAGCTGGGAGTATGAGGGTGTTCCAAGGGTAACCTACAAACTAAGCCTGGTGCTGGAGCCATAACCCAAGTTCAGCCAAGCACAACTTCCCCGTGCTTTTCATTTCACCACGTGCATTCCTTGAACTGCTCCTCCCTGCCCTGAACTTCAGTTCACAGCACTGAGGATTCTGGCTGAAACAAAGGAAGGGGAGGGCAGACTTCTCACATCAAAAGACTCTGAGTAAACAAACAGGAAAGAAATGTAAAAAAAGCATTGACAGGCTCAGTTCGGATTCCCCAGCTCCAAATAGTGCTTTGTCCTTTTGATGCACGCAGGGTGCATGTATTATGACCTAGACCTCAAGGCCAAGGCTGGATCCTCAGAGAGGAAACATACGGCTCTCCCTTGGCCAGCTGTGAATATGCATTCAGGAAAAGTGCAGAATGGTGAGAGAACAGTGGATCCTGGAAAATATGAGTCAATTGGAAAAGGGAAAAAAAGCTTTCCATATCAGAACATAATGATGAACAAATCTTTGCTAGGAAAACTAAGAAAAATAAAATAGAAAGAGGGTAAAAGGGAAACTGGAAGAGAAAATATTCAGCATGTGGTTGTGTCTAAGCATGCAATCTCTAGGGAGAAGCATTCATTTGGAAGAGAGATTTTGCTGCCTCTTCCATGTCAGCTACACAAATCTGATAGCTGCCAGTGATATAGGGAAAAGTTCTCTTCTCCAGAATACATATACGGACCAAGAAAAAGACATTCACAAGTCAGATTCTGGCTAATTAGTTGTCTGCAAGAAGGGAGAAGTGGTTGCTTGGGTGTCTGGTCTTAAATCAACTTGCTTTGGACTCCACAAAGGAGCTTGTTGCTCTTATTGCAGGCAGGCTGATTAGAGAAAGGTTTTCTGGTTAAAAAAGCACACCGAGGAAACTATACTCAAGGTCCACTCTGTCTTCCATGAAAACAGGACTTCAGGTGATCCTTTACCTGGCTGCTGAATGTTAGCTGATGTCCTGACAAGGTCCACAGAGTCTTGGTTTTTACCATGTCTTCCATCAAATGCAGACCAGCAACAACATGCATCCTGCACAAACGCTCAGCAGTGGTATCCTACGGGGAATAAAGAGCACAACGAAAATAAATGACACGTTCTTTCAAGAGCCTCATCTACTGAAAGAGCCATAACATTACCTTTCTCCCAGCTAACACAGAAGTTTTTGTTTCTGTGTTAGCTCAATACAAGATTGAGCTTCCCTCTTCATTTTGGTTCACTGGAGTAGCACTGTGGCAAATCTTTTCCTTCTGTGTGTGTACACATTCAAATACACAGAGACTGATTAACCTGAAAGTGACTTTAGAGGAATCCCCTAGACAGAAACCTACTGGTCCTGGACAATTTAGAAGCTATCCTTGCATGCTTCAGATTATAAAACTTGCTAAAGCTCCCCATACATAATCTTTGTTTATGATGAACCATATAGGTGGTCCAAGCAACTGAATTTACATTTAGTTTCTTCCTTTGTTTTCTGAGCTTTCCACCACTGGTGGTTCAATACCTTGTCAATATTGATTTAGTTGGAACTGACTCATGTGGGAACAGGCAGACTATGCAACTCAGCAGCCTTTCCTGATGTATTTTCTATGAATCCAGAAATTACCATGATGATCTAGGCACAGGGCATGACTTGCGTTAGTGAAAACTAATGCTCAACAGGCTAGGAGGAGACAGCTTATGGGTTAGCAGTTGCTCCCTTGACTCTATGTGAGTATACAAGTCACTGCTGCTGCACACATAGCTTTGCCATCAAGCAAAGGAATGACATTTCTAAACCCCTTGGAAATGTCAGGTTCAAATGGGATTGGTCTGTCTAGATTATTTTTAAGGCATTTACCTTTTCATATCCAAGCACTAGCTGTAAGCCAGCTGCCACCTGAAACAGCATGCAAATAAAATCCTTGCTGCATGAGCTGCCTTTGTAGCTCACGTGTGTTGATTTTTAGCTTTGACCCGGGAAAATGGCTTATATACTATCTCATCCTAATGATGGATAGCCTGGTTGTGGGCTTAGCTGTGCCAAAACTACTGCAAAAAACCACCACTTAATTTAAATAAATAAACAAAATAATTATATGACCTGCAGGACTTACTTGCTGATGCCCAGAATTCCCAAACTCTTGTCCTGCCATACTCGCTATCCCCATTAATAAAATGAGCTCTTCTCAAGAAGTTGACACTGCACCCACATCGAGAGCCACAGACCCAAAATCCAAGACTCTGATGCAAATCTCAGACCCTTTCGAAAACCCCAACCTCAAATAGTGGAAAGCCACCTAGGATTTTGAGAATGGTTGCACACAGGAGGTTTGAGCTTTAAAGGAAGAATGACCAGAAATGCTTACACTTCCTGACGTGAAAAACAAACAAACTCTGTCAATGTTGAAGAGAGAGATAGAGATGAGGGATGTAACATTCTCTGTGAGACTACAACTTAACCAGACAATGAAGAGTCTTCCCAAGAGACTGCTTCTATAAATACTGCATTCCCAAATTCCTCTCTCATATCAACCAGTTCTTACAGGCTGCAGAACTCAGGCAGGAAAAAAGAGAAAAAATTTGCTAAACCCAAGAAAACTTACATTAAATTCCATTCTATCATGAATGGGAAGCAGGGATGGTACAAAGACTGTGAAAGGTCCATATTTAGTCAGCAACACTGAGCAACCAGAAACTGTAAAAAGAGTGGCAATGTGAAGTAGTTACTTGGCATATGGCTTAACTCCAGCAATAGTTATTGTTCTTAACAACACAATTCAATCTACACATTTTTGGCCCAGTGCAAGTAACTAGTACTTGTTTACAAGGAACCAGAGGGAGTTTCGTATTGCTATCACAGCCCAACTTGGTTGCTATTAGTTTTAAGCACCTGCCCACATGATTTCTGAAGGATTGGTGGTGGCTTTGGTTCACTTTGAACCACTGCTGAAATTCACAGAATATTCATCATTTTGTTTCCACATGCCTACTACCTTATTCTTGGGTCAAGTGCCCTCTGTCTTTCCTTCAGAACAATTAATTTTGGGGTTTGAATGAAGAAATTCTTTACATCAGAATTTCTTGAGACTAAATACTTCTTGAGAAGCTGCTATAAACCCACACCTGTCAGTCTTCACCCAGTCATCAATGCCCCATCAACAAAATCCCCATCAACAAAGCTCATTAGGTAATAAGTCCCACTGCACAGGTGTTAGGAACCTGGAGATCCTCATGTGGTTGTCCATTGCACAGATCATTATGGGAAACGTGCGAAAAATCAGTGCTGCCAACACTGATATGTAGCAGGGAGGACTAAGCTGAGCTTTGAGACCTGTCTCTATGCTCCTGTCAAGTTAGTGGAGATAGAGAAGACTGTGCAGAGGATGAGTTGGAGAAGGTATCTAACATAAATATGCTTTGGTCTAAAGGGTTCTCATTCTTTCCTTGGATTACAGTGAGGCAAAAAATTAAACTCTGCAGCTATCACTCCCCACACCTGCAGTACATGTGTTCTAAAATAGTTTTCTATGCTTTGCAAAGCATTTCCTCACTCAGAAAGCACCATGGTGTATAGAATAAAGCCTTTTCATCTCTATAATAGCCTCTCATTAAGGCTGTTTAAGGGCTCAGTAAATGTTCTACTAAGTAGAGGACCCATGGCACACCGGCCTCAAGCATCACTGCTAGAAAACTCAGCAACAGCTGAAGATTGCTGAGCTTTCACACAGATGCTGCAGGTGGAGGCACAGCAGTGGTTTAATACAAACAGGTTTGAATTACAGCTCCAAGGTAAGCTTTTCTTCTTCTGTAGATATGGTACATTCTTCGCCAGAACTGTCAAATACCTCATACACATCCACAGTGCTCTTTGCAACAGCCTCCTCAATTCACAATCTAGAACTGGGTTGTATGAGCTCAGAGATATGATGCATTTAATTTGTAGCCCATGCTCATACACTGCAAAATAGATCTATTACACTGGAAGGCTTTTAGCTTTTTCTGACATGCTCACGTTTGCTCTATTCCCCAAACAAGTTCCAAAGACATTTACCAAACATTTTCCTGGCGACGTTTAATTTCCTAGCAAACCTTCCTCTTGAATTCTGCTGATTTATCTCACCCAAGAGATCTTTGTAGCAACTTCTCCCATCTCCAATCTCCCCTTCTTTACATACACAGCTAAGAGACAAGAATGAAACATAAAAAGCCATTACAAAACACTTTACAACACTTTTAACAAATGTGAGTAGAACAACATGTCAGAATCTACATTTGAAAGACAAATCCCAGCTTTAGGGAACAGGTAAGAACTTAGTAACTTCTCCCAAACTGACAGGAAAAGATGCACTCTTCTGGAGTGCAAGCAAATTTGGACTTACCCAAAGAAAATGAAGATGCTTTCTCAGATATAATCGACATAAGGATTGTCTGCTCTAGAGTTCAGGGTGCAGATAGCCACAATACATTTATCAACATCTTTCTAACTAGATATTCAGTCAGTATTAGTCATTATAGCAGCTGAAAATTTGAGGTAATGTTTAAAACCCACAAACTAAGTGAAAATGTAACAAACAGCTCCTGTGTGACCCCTCGGATTCAGTAAGAAGTGCCAGCTCGAGCGCATCAGTTAGCTACGGCTCATCTTAATGAGGGCCCCAGGCAGGCTAATGACTTTTCCAGAAAAGCTTATCTACATGTGAAAATCTCCGTCCTGATTCACACGCGTTTATAGTCATTACTCAGAGACTACCCAAGATCACTGGCCGATAACCATGTTTTTTCCCGTTTGGGTTTCGTCCAAGCATCGGTTCTGCTCTTTCTGTTTCAGGGATGCAAAGACATGTGACACAGGGGAGGAATTTGACACTACTCCAGCCTCAGAGGGCTGAGTGCCAGCTGCTGGGGAACAGATCTACTAAGGGAGGGACTGTGCTGAACACCGCGTCCTGCACTTTGCTAGCAGATCTTCAGCAAGGGGAAGCCGCTGTGTTTCAGTTCTGGCCTGGAGCACACAATGAGCAAGTGGAAGCTAACAGTTTTAGCAGCACTGGAGAAGGAAGAGTCAAGGAAATGAGACTGCTCTTTCTCTCTTTAGTATCTCAGAGAAGCTCCACCTTTTCTTGGACTCTTTACTTTCAATGGGCTTGTTACAAACAGGCTCTACTCAAAAGGTGACTCTGGCCCATTCTCAGTTAGCTCTCAGTTTCTTCAAAATTCAGCTCATCCAAACTCAGTTTCCATTCTAGCTTCAGAATAAGCTTTTTTAATAGCAAGCTTTAAACTGCCTTACCTAGGATTCCCCTGGGAATTAATTTCACACGTGGAAGTCATGTCACAAAGATAGTGCCGGCAATCATTGGGAAATACAACACACTCAGATGAAGGACTTCTCCTGCTCATCCCAGGCCTGCAAATACAAGTTGCCTAAGGGAAGGCAACACAATGATTATAGAGCTTCATTCATTATCTTTTACCCAATAAGTTACCCTACAAAAGAGCTGTCTGGTTTCCCTTTGCAAAATCTAAGGTGAAGAGAGCAGATTTGACCAAGACAATCGTGAGCTCATTTGAAGAACTCACTGACCATTTTTCAGACCCTTAGAGGTTGCTGAGATGCTGCTATTGCCCTTACCTCTCCTGGACGTCTATAAACACAAATTGTAGAGTTCCCTGGGCAGCCTCCATTGTTGTCAACACAGGGGTTTATGGGCTGGCAAATCTTCCCATCTCCCTGAAATCCTTCTTTGCAGGTACACTGATACTTTCGTGGTCCAAGAACCTTACATACAGCGAAGGGGGAACATGGAGAAGCAGCACAAGGATCTTGAGCTGCAATTGAAGAAGTGAGAGTAACCAAATTTCTGTTTTCAAAACAGCACTTACTGCAGCACAGCAGAACGCAAAAGGCCTGGAAAGAATGGAGTATAAGGGATTTATACTATTAAGCTTCTAAAATTTCACAGGATAATAAACAAATTTCAGAAAGTAGACATTTTGATGGGTTTTAATCTGAGGAATTTGGATGACACATTCTTCATGTTACTTCTGTAACAGAACTGGGAGTGACAGAGGATGCTTGGGTTACTTCTGAATTTCCATGACAGTTGAGGATATACGAAACCACAGTTTTGTTGGCAAAATCTGCAAAAAGACAGTCAAAATAGAGCTATCCATAGCTAGATAATCACATGCATCTTACTGATTTTCTGTTAACAAAGTCAATTCAGAAACTTATATTTGAAATCAGTGAAGAAATCCACAATCCCACACCTTATTATTTAAACTGATACAGACAGCAATATTCCATTGTAACAATTATTCAGTACATACTTGTAAGTGAGTGCTAGGTGAAACCTGCAACTCTGATCCATTTCTTGCTTTCAGGACCAAGTGAGAGGAAAGCCAAAACTTTAGCCATTAATCTTAAAGGTATTCCTGAAAACCAGGTTCTTCAGCTTCTGCAGTGAAGTAGGCACTGCATTTATAGTGATCAAATTCATCCAGAGATGCCAGTGCAGTAAAGTTTTTCCAAACACGGGACCATTTATGGTTACAGAGAAGTTTCTCACCTTGGCAAGTGCTCCCACTTTTTCTGTAGCCCAGCTTGCAGTCACACATCGCTGTCCCATCCCTTACCACGCATTCGCTATTGGCCTCACATGTCACGCCTTTGCAAAGGGGAAGCTCTGGAATCACACAGCAAAGAGAATTTCCTTTTGAGCATGCAGAACACTGCTGGAAAACACATCTTACAATGCATCTGGAAATGAAGGCAAATGTGGTTTCCAGAGACTCCCAAGCTGACACAAAGGCCAAGAGATACAAGCAGTATGGACAGCTCTAAATCACTGCAGCCTAGGTAGTCAGGTCCTGCAAAGCTTGGAGAGAAGAGAGGATTTATCTTGTTTTCAAAGAAAGAATAGAGGCATGAAGAGGTGGTACATCTCGGCCACTGTAGCTTTTCCCTCTGTCTAGCTCTCCAGTGCTCAGATCATCCTCCCTCTACATTCCCAAGCTATTCATTGCCTCCCCATCCATCTCCTTTTGGGACACATGCATCCAAGCCCATATCACAGTTTAGCTATAACAGTTCCTCTGCAGTTATCAATATATTTACCTTGGTCACATCTGGGGCCAGTGTACCCTCCATAGCACGTGCAGCTTCCATTCCCATTGATGCCGCTGTTGCATTCCCCATGCACACAGTCACACACTGCAAAGGAAATCCAGACAAACCTGACCTTCAGCTACAAGGCAGTGATAGGGCTCCAGGCATACACTGGCCAACAGCCCTCAGACTTAGCACCCTGATTTCCCAGCAATCCACAGCACCAGGAATTCACAGCAAATGTAGCTACTTTTAAAAGCTGTCTATGCCAGTCATAGCTTGCAGAGGGCAAACTGCATGTCCTGGGCTAAAGGAGACCAAGTACTGCCCCTCTAAGAGCAGCCTTGAAAGCAAGATCTAGACCAGCTTTTCAGGCATGTGTTTCAACTTCCCACTCCTCTTCCTGCAGCCAGTGTGGAAGGAGGCAGTGTTATGAGTGCCTGCTACATCTGTATCCCAGCCGTGGTGTTGTCATGTGAGCACAACTACCAAGATCAGACCTCTGTAATGACCTGGCTAGAAAAAGATAGGAAACTGAGATAGCTCTGATAAGGGGAGAGACAGATTTACAATAGGAAAAATGGACTGTTTTGAGTGAAAGACTGAGAATCATGTGTCTAACAGGACAGTGGAGAGGGGCACAAAGACAAAATGCCAAGACACCTGCTACTGAACACTGCCAGCTGGCACCCTCTCCTCCTCTCCAGCAGCCTTCTTCATTCAACCTTCCCCCTCCCTCCTTCCTTGCTTTCAGTTATTCATGTGAAGATTTCATTTGAATTACTCATTCTTACCTGACAGACAGTCTGGGCCAAAATGATTTTCATCTTGACAATCCTGGCAGGCAAACCCACTGTATTGCTCCTAGAAGGGCCCCCAAATGTCCCAGATGTTAATTTCTGTATCATTGCATTATTCCACACATTGTTATAGTTCAGTCTCTCCCCATTTCTGATTTTTTATTACAGCCAACACAATACAGTAAAGAAAACTGATCTGTTAAGTGCTCCAGTAGTATTAGTCAATCCCCATGGCAAAGATCACCACAGTGTAAGCTGACACAGACAGGGCACGCAAATGCCAGCAAAACTCTGGTGAGCACTGTGGAAACAATGTCAAACCATCACAAACATACAAGAATGTACCAGCTTGCTTCTGTTTTCTCTCTGAAAAAGGAATCTGGAATTCACTAATGCCAATGGGATTTCTGACTCTGATTTTCCTGGGCCTGGGGACCTTCAGCATATATTTTAATTGATATAAGGCATCTTTGAGTTAAATCCAAAATCAACCTTCTGCAAAGAAGGGCCCAAGAGGTAGGATTTTAGCTCACAATGCTATTAATTAAAGATGCTGTAAAAACATACAGTTCGTAAGAGAAAGTTCCAAGCCTAACACTAATCCATTAAGCTAAACATTTTAGAAACATGGCTCTGTATGATTCAAACATGCAGGGATTTTTTTGTATGCTTTTGTTGTAGTAAGTCTGAAGCTGTAAAGAAAGAAAATAAACATCAGTCCTAAATACTCTTTCTGGACTCTTCTGCTTTTCCTGAGAGAGGGAGGATCTGCCTGCCAAGGTGCAGCACCAGTTAATTTGGGAGATAAATCACCTAAGTCTGGAAAAGGTGCTGTGCATTAAGAACCAAGTATCTCAGGGCTTCCTGCAGCCACGGACAAGCACTGATTATTTCAGCTGCTCAGAGGGTTAAATCCATGCAATTTTTATTTCATTTCCCCACAGAGATCCTTCCCAACTCCATATCCTCACCACCAGTGTCTTAGTGCTATTGCAGACCACACCAGCCCTCCAGGAAAACCACAGACATAGATACTGGAATGAAAGAAACTGCTAACAACCTTCCAGGCAGAAGGGCATCCTTCATCCAAAGCATCTGTACAGACACTGTACAACTCCCTCTGACAAAAGCACATAACCCTCAGAATAAACCATACACTGACCTTGCAGATGCAGGTCCCATTTTGCTGCATACCATCCAAGCATGTCCCATGGCCATTGCAGGGATTTTGAGAGCCACCTGCACACTCTAGCAGGCAAGAGATAGACCAGATAAGGTAAGATTGAACAACCAGCACCTGTATCCCCTTTTTTATCTCCCCTTCCTCCAGGCACTCCAGTTGTGCAAAGGCAATGGCCTCTTCACCAGCGAAGTCCCTGCCTACGTATCCAGTACACCCACCAGTGGCCCAGTGCTGGTGAATATGGCCAGAAATGGCACCAAGGAGCAATTCAGCTGATAGCTAAGAAAAGTTTTTTATTGAAAGTCTAAGGAAAAGTCCCAATGGGCCATAACTAACTAAATTTCAGCAAAGGCACTGAAGCATGTTTTGAGGTTGAGCCACTGCTGCATCGGCAAGAGGCAGTATCAAACATCTGAGGGCCGTTCTGGAACCGAGGACAGACTGCAGCCTGCTTTGCAAAGATACTGAGTATTTTCAGCTCTCCCTCACTTCACGAAGAGCTGGAATCGTGCTCAGAAAACCACTATGCACACATCTTTGGAGTGGGGTACCTCCAAATTCTGGGGACTATTTCTGATAATTTTAAGCATGTGATTCCTTTGACAAAGCCATTTGTTTATTCAAACCCCTTTGTGTGAGAACAGGCCCAAGCACTCAAACAATCTTCCATTTTGTGCAGGACTGGAGAGTGTCATTTCCATAATCAGTCAATCATGTGAGAAGTGTTTAGCTTAGTAGGTCTTGCTTTGGGATTTTTGAGACAAGACAAATTGTCTTTACTTGGCATAAACCAGTGTGGGAGCTTTGGAATGGTTATTTTCACCTTGGATTGGAATTGCTAAGTATTTTCAGTGTCTGAATGACTGACTAACTCCAGACTATACAGGAGCACACATGGCACACGTGCTGCAGACTAGAAGGACACCAGAAAGAAACAGCTTCCTCTTCCTTTGGAAACTTTCTTAAAGAGGAACAAAAACATCCCTTTCCAAAAGCTTATTTTTAAAGAAGAGACAAAAGGAAGTTCTACCAAAGGAGGTTATGTGTTAAATGCAAGAGGATTCATTTGAAGCAGAGATTCCTTCCCCATTATCTTCTGAACCTCCCAGACAGATAACAGATCTTGTGAGTGTTCAAGAAATAGTGAAAAAAAATCATCTCAATGCATATTTAATGCCTCTTATTAAAACTGACTGATTTATTCAATAGCTAGAGAATGTCATAAAAAGATGAAAAACTTACCATAGCACTCGGTACCCCAGAATCCTGGACAGCACTTTTTCTCCTCAATTTCCTTCTTACATATGTGATGGCACCCTGGCTGAGAAAGGGTATTTTCTCCTAACTTGACAGTGTATCTTAAAAAGAGCAATCCAAGATTCACAATTACAACACAAAAAACCCCATATGCATGTTGGAGAGTTTCTAAGCAATTACACTGCAGTGCACTGAACTCTGAAGGGAAGGAAGGACACTCATTCTCTCTGCCATACATGCAAACAAGAGTTTGCATTTGGGTTATGTCTTCTCTAAGGCTGCCCATTGGTCTAAGCCTCAAAGACTGGTTCCAAGAAATCTGCCAGGGACTGGACACGAGACAGGACCTTGGGCATCAGGACAGAAACTTTGGATGCTGGATGCTTAGATAAAGTTAGCATCTCCAGGGTGACTCAACATTAAACTTCACACCTAAAATCACCTCGAAAGAACAAAATCTCTTTGCAGGACTTGTCCCTTTCTGTTGCACCAGATTCCAGGCTGAGATGCTGGAAATTTGGATTTAATAACTGTGTAATCCACAGACCCTCTGTTCAATCTTGGACAAACCCCTTAAATCCCCAAAAGAAGCACCTCCTTTTCAACCCTTCATGCATCACCTCTACACACAGGGTAAGCCTTTGGTGGCAGTGTCTCTTGTTCTGCACGTATGCAGCACAGAACTATTCTTGGGTCTGCCCAACCACCACCATGAGAGCAGATAACACTCAGAAAAGCTGCATACACTCACATTATTCTTACACTTCATCTTATTTTTGGCACAACATCCTTCCCAAAAGGAACTTGGAAACTGTCTCAATAGCACTGCTGCTTTGGCTTCAATCTGACTCTTATGTGTGTCTGTGCAAAAACTGCTATAAACTGCAAAACTGCCACAGCTATTTTTAAAGCATTTTGATAGAATAGTGAATCACAGAAAACAGTAGACAATGGAGCTATATATTAAGTTAACATTCACTACTGAATAGATATGCAAACAATAATCTATAGTGTTTCAGTTTTTAAAAACTTCCTAGTAAATTCAGTTTCCTTTCGCCCTTTTCCTATCACAGCCAAGCTTAACAGAATAAGAGCAAGGAACACATGAACAAGCAATTGTCATAAAGTGAACTAGGAAGGTAAAAAGTTCAGAGAATTATTGCTGGAAGCTGGAAGGATATACAAGGGGAACTATCATTATATTATTTTCCTAATAATCCACTATGGAATTCTGAAACAGGTTTCTATGTTAGACAGACCTCTGCTAAGTGCTTACAGCAGGATTAGCCAAGTCAGGTTGTTTAGGGCAAGTTACAGGTAATTATCATGTAATTTCTTCTGTGTATATAGAACCTTATGTCCAGCAAAAAAGTCCAGGAATTTGCAAGTAGGCAAGAGCAACAATATTAAGGGCCATAAATCTATTTTTATGCATCTGAAAACAAAACTTATTGCATCTTTAGAGCTCACAACCCATGTGTGTTCTCCTGAAGGCATACACACTACTTCTTACATAGCATGGCTGCACCAAAACCTTGACATTGTTAGGAAATAGGCCTTACCTGCAGCCCCTCACTCCTAAGCCTTGGGTCATCTTTAACCAGCCTCTTGGACACATCATTTTAGGTGCTGCAGCACAAGCAGTACACGCTGTATTCAAGGTAAACATCGTCTTGATATTGCATCGCATGGATTTTAACTTCAAAAGAAAAAAAAGAATGGAAATAAGCCCAGATTAAATTGTTACCCTGGCCACTCATCTTGCCAACCTTCAATATCTTTACCAAGATTGCACCATTCTTTAGATAGCAGTGGGGAGGGCAGTGACCAGTGCAGCTGCCGGGAGGTACACCACACACTCAGATGGGTTAAACCATCATGTCACGCTGCTGCATGCCGCTCTGCTCGGATCTCAGCTAGAAGGCAACAGGGTAGATCACAGCTATTTTATCTTTCCCTTATGCCTCACAGAAAAATTTCTAACCGTTTCTAAAATAATCATAACTGCGCACTGTTAATTTAAGCTGATCTTTTACAAACATGCGGTAGTGGTATGTGAGGACATGCCCTAAATTAATAACCCTCGCCAGAAGACACTGACTTAAAATGCAACACAGCATTTCTCTTTTCCATGCCATTGACATGATCCAGCTCACCAGTGGTTTCATTGCTGTTGCACAGTCTGAAGAACCACATGCATTAGTTCAGTCTATTACCCAGATCCCAGGAGCTGCTCACACAAATATACCTCATGGCAATTGTCTTCAAGGTGTGTGCGAGGGTGGAGAGGTATGGGTTAAAATGAAAGGTGTTCTGCACTTCTCTGAACACCTGAATGGCCCTTCATATTTTTATCCTAGATGAAAAGGACTCCATAAACATTGGCAAGACGACCAGGTTGGATGCTTGGATAATTCACATGGCTGGTGATAAATTCAGCATGAGACCTTCCAACCCAAGCAGAGTAACTTTAGGGATTTAGGTTTCCTCACAGGGCTTTTCTGAACTCCCGTAACAATTAACTTTACTTCTTCAAATGAAACATAGCCTGAGTGACAAAAAACATACAGCCTCAGAGCAAATAATCATCAGCATCAAATGCCAACTTGTTACTAAAGCTCATGATTTTACCCCAAAAGCATTTCCTTGAATTTCTGAACTCCTGAGGCAAGCAACTGCATGGAAAACTCATTGCTCATTTTAAGAAAAGACAATGTTTGCCACTGATGATGACAGAGAAAACTGGGAGGCACAAGCTGTGTTTGCCCAAAAAGGTCAGTGCTTGGAAAAAACCCCATGCAGCTCACCTCAGCTGTGCCTCTGCAGGCACTTTGTTTGCTAAAAATAAAACCATTAGATCGGATTTTGGGAGGAGGCCTTGATCTGGGATCTTTTAAGCCTATCCTGAATAATGGTGTTAATGCAGCAGCTCTCCTGAGCCCAGAACTTCTTGTTTTGGACTCCCATCAGCAATCTTAGCTTTGCTTCCTCTGAACTTTGGCCTAAATGCATAGATTTGCCTCAAAGCAAGGCAGGAAGCCCATGGCTTCCCATCAGTTATCAACAGCTCAGGAAGGCCCTCCCAAATGATAGCCAGCAGACCCTGTCAGGAAAACCTCCGGAGAGATAACCCTCAAGTCCCAGGTCTATAGAGACATCTCCCTGGAACGTTTTCCTGACTCACATCCACATTCCCTCTGCCTGGAGTTGTTGAGTTTTTTCTCATCTTCATGGATCCATCTTCTGGAGCCATCCATACAAGAATGCTGCCCAATGAAGAAAGAGATTTCTGTGTCTGTGGTTGCCCTTCACATAGATATTAATTCCTAGTTGTACATCTGGGGCTTTTCTTACTGTACAGTAACCTCCACTTCCTTTAGTAGCAGAATCCCCAAGGAACCTGTTATGTCAAGGATTCCTTTGCATAAGGAACAGCTCGAACCCAATCTGAGATCCACAAAATCTACCTATCCATGTCTCGTGAGCACCAGCTTTACTAATTTTATACAGCAGGACAGAGATCAGCTTTGCTGTTCCTTATATTTCCACCCCACTGGCACACAGTGCAGTCAGAGATTTCCCCTTTCTCATAGAGCAAAACTGAGAAGACAGCCTCTATGGATGGATAAACGATGTGCTACCTCTGGAGTACTTTGTCTTAAAAGATCTGCAGTGCTTGATGTGGTAGGGAAGTTGCCCATCTAACCAGCTGATTCAAGGACAAATTAGGTCTTCAGATTAAAGCTGGGCTTTTGAGAGGACCCAGCTGAAGCCAGGCACACAGTTCTGACAGAACAGTACATCTCCTGCCTTTCTAGTCTCACCAAATCCCAGCTTTAACCTTCACTGAGACAAAGCTTTGTAAAGAGGAATTAGAAGGTGCTCAAGGGAGAAACACACAGGTTGATGCCTTCCCATGAGTTATGATGTTAACACTGTCAGAATTACCCCACAAACCTTTATCAGACGTCTGAGCCACCCTATCTGTATGAAAAAGACCACACAAACATTAGAGCACAAAATACCAAACGAAAATTCTCCAATCTTCTATTTCATCTTTACTTCCAGACATCAGGAGCTGGCTGTCAAACACAGCTGGGCTATTAAACGTATTCTCTGTCACGCTGGTGGAGGAAGACACCGTTATGCTCACATTTTCCTTCTCTTTCCTTCATCAACGTGACTCCATTTCTAGATGGAGATGGACACTGGGAGACAACGGCTATCACTCCTTCCTTTTGGCATCTTTTATTACTTGCAGGCCTCTAAGACAAGACAGATTATTGTGGAATCCCCCCTACCCTACTTTCCTGGGACACTTCATGATCTTTAGGCAGCTTTCCAGTAAGATCTTCCCCTTTTTATAAAGAAATACTCCTGTGTCAGCAGCAACAGGCAGGAGAAAAGAGGAAGAAAACAGCTGAGTGGAAAATAAAAAAGATATTTCCTTTCTTATTTGAGTGACAGAACTGATGAAGCAGTCATTTTCTGGAGAGTTTTGCTTCTTAAGAAAGCAGAAGAGGGAATCAAGGAACATAAATGCAGCTGTTTGAATACTCCAATTTTGGAGAGGATGAAAGACAGACAGGAGTTTGAGTCAGAGGTGGCTCCTGGGGCACAGCCTCATGATAAAAAACGAGGCTCTGCTCCCTTGGGTACATCTGTGACCACTGCTCCTAAGTTTGAAGATGCTGGAGAGGAAGCAGCGAGAGGGAATGTCTGCTCCCTGTGATGCAGCAATGCTCTCTGGTGGGCTGAGAGTCAGTGAGGTGCATGGTGGCTATGCCAGTGAAAGGGGGTGAAAACAAGTCACTGTTCTGACCAGGTGATATTGTGAGGCTGGACTGTATCACACTTTGGGTACAACACAATGGAAAAGAAAGACTGGTGCTCTCAAACAGCTCAAAAATGAAAGGAGGCCCTTAGCAGAAGACATCTAGCTGTAGCCAAGAGAAGTTAAGAGCCATGGTGCCTCTGTCCACACTGAGCTCTGTCTTGCCAGGGCTGGACTGTGCTCTCTCCCTGCACTCAAATACATGCATGTGCGTGAGTAGCCATTGCCCTCTTTGCTTAGCTGAGACATATCCGAGCTTCTGAATATTGTAGCGTTTCCTTCTCTCCTCTCACTCTGACACGGATGTCCTTCCTTCTCAAGTGCTCATGTTTCTCTTACTCCACCTCAGAAGAATAAGCTGGAGATGTTTTTTTAAGGGCTCCTTTCATTCCCCTCATTTTCACCCTTTATCTTTTCCTCCCAAACTGTAACACAAATCCTTCTGCATGGCAAAATCTCAAGGAAGAAAGAAAAACACATTTGGACGTCAGCGTTTGGCTCCAACAATCCTGGGAGCTAGTTCGGGAAACATTCATTATCTAATGAATCACCAAGTTTCCAGCACATGTGCCCTTTACAAAACAGAGCTGCAGACACATGCTTGAGTCATTATAGTCATGGACCTCCCCAAGAAGTTTTCAATAACACTAGCTGAACAGACCAGTGTCTTCTGGACACATAAACCCTTCACATTTGTCCAAGGAAGACACTTTTCAGCATGAGGATGAACCATCAAGCTCAGAGATCACATAACGCAAGATCTACTGTTGCCCTGGGTGTTTCCTACTGTCTCAGCTGCAGAGCACTGGAGGCACAGGGATGCAGAAAGCACTTCCCTCATTTCCCACCTGCCTCCATTCATCCTCCAGTACAGCCTGGAACTGGCCTCCCCCCAGCAGAAGAACTGTCATGGTTCGCACATCTGCTGCATCTTCCCCAGCCCATGCCAAGAGGTATACACAAACCAAATCAGGCTAACACACTTGCTGTCATGTCTGAGCCATCAAAACGGAGCCCTGAGGTAACATGGCTGAAAAGCTAGCACAAAGTCTCTTTTCTCTCTTAATGGGCCCTGCAAGGCTCTTGCAAGCCAACGGAGGCCTCTTGTGGACTCAGCACTTCTATTGCAGTCAGATCCAATGGCCATCCCAAACTATCAGAGAAGACTTCATTAGACTCATATTTTTCCTTATCTCCCATTATAACTTTTCAAAAGCTTCTTCTCTTTCTCCAAAAGAAGAAACCTTTTAAGGAAAAAAAACCCCAACAAACTCTAAAAGGGAGTTATTTTACCTGGATTAAATAAACTGCTCCAGAGGTGATTCAAAACACTGCCCTTCTCTGTGAGCGGGTATTTATTACCTGATACAACATTTTCATGTCAAGCCAGACACCTGAGTGATTTGAGAAATCAATACAGTGTTTCAAAGTGAAGAGACGTAAATTTTCACCTCCACCAGTTGAAGATGTGAGCCCATGCTTCTGAACACACAGAACCTATGCTTCTAGACAAAGGAAAACCATCAGCAGAGACACTTCTTCATGTGATGATCCTACAAACTAAAAGTTCATGAGGTTCTTACCTTATTTGTATGCTTATTAATCATTTATGGCCCTTTTGTTAAAGGGTTTATACAAAAGCTTCCACCCAAATTTCTGACACTGAAGCATCTTCTCAGTGCTCTGGCTTTTTATAAATTAAGTCTTTCAGACTCACACGCACCTTCCTTAGCAGAGGTCTCTCCACTCCCCACAAGGCCCATCATTGTCTTTCAAGACAAGACAACCCTTCCATAGCTTGGATCCCCAAGGAATAAGATTTCCCAATGCCCCACACAGCTTCTGACTTTGCAGGCCAGTTCATTCTTCCAACAGCAGGACACCAGAAAGGCGATGGCAGAAGACAGTATAGTAGGAACTAGTGTGAATTCTAGCCTATAGAAGATGGGATGCCTCACCATGGAGCCTAGAGAACAGATCTACAAAGGCATCATACATTCTTCTAGATGCTGCTGCTAAACACAAGAACAGAGATAAAAGAATCAAAAGAAAAACAACAAAACTGAAACAAAATGGAAAGTATTCCACACTCCTCACCAGGGAGCTGCTGGGAAATGCACCTGAAGCAAATACATTTACCCTGTTGCAAAGCATCAATTTGATGAGATTCTTAATTAATTATTTTTAATAAAATTCTCCTGGGAAGTTTATGGACCTTGTCCTGCCACATACTGAGCTCCATCACACATACTGAAAGAAGTGGAAGACAAAGATGCTGAGTACATTCCTTTCATACTGATACTTTCACATTCAGTGTGAAACAAATCTAAAACTCAGGCTTCTCTTCAACCTTATTTGTAGTTCCTCAGTTTAGACTACACACACACATACCTACACATAAGCAAAGAAGATACTTTACAGTCTTGAAGCTTAATTATGGATGTTATCCTACATATAACTAAAAGTCAGTGAAAAAAGAAGTTTTGGGGAGGACTATTTCATAACATGCAGCTATCTAAATACGAAGAATCATTCAATGAACATTTAAGCAAAGACTCACAGACTTACCTTCTGACTCTGGCAGTCAGCTGTGGGAGTGAAGCATGCTGCTAAGAAGAAAAACAGCAACCCAGGAGGATGCATTTTCATGCTTTTACAGGCAGGACCCTTTCCACAAAAGAGGTGGCGATAGAGGCTGCAATTTCTGTAAGATAAGACCGCCTACTAAGAATCAGATCCAAGAAAAACCAGAGGTTAAAAGTAAACAGGGAGAGAGCATTTTCGCACTGTGCTCTGTGGCTGCAAAGCCTTCAGAAGTGGATCTGCTACTTGGAGCATTACGTCTGAATTAATACCACCTTTTTCTTTCTTTCTATTCTTACTTTAAATGCACAAGCAGAACTCCTTACTAAAAGGTTTACTCAAAACAGGAACATCTACGGATTTCCTCTTACATATCAGTTCAAAACAGAAGGAAGGAAATCCTTAGTTTTCAACTAATTGCAATGAAAAAAGGTTAACTGTATGCTTAACTGAAGGCAAATCCAATGGGCAAACTTAAATACCATGAATTCATAAAGAGTAAGTTAATTTCCTTTTATCATTGATGTTAGTGTTTCCACACTACCTCAAAGAGAAGACAGACCTGATCATTGCCTATCCCAAAGTATACATGAACAAAATAATGCAAATGACATGCTGTGCTTCAGACGAATAATGCAAGCAATCCATCAAGCAAGCTCTTTGGGTAAGCTTTGGTATTTAAAATATTTAAGTTTCTCAGCAAGAAAAGCATCAAATTTTGCAGGTGCTATGGCAGCAATGGCAAAATACATCATTTTCCAAGCACTCTGCTGACAGCTTGATGGATCCAAGGAACACCTCCATAGCACTCAGAATAGAAAAGTCCTAAAATTTGATTTAAAAAATACATGCTAGCCTGAGGTATGGTCTGCAATTTATTTTCTCCTTTTGAACACCAGAAATAACCAAGAATTGATTATCAACAGATTTTACATGGACTTTGTCTCCCTACGCTACCAAGAGAATCCAGAGTACTGAGCAGTCTAAGGACTGTTTCTGTTAGTAACAAATCCTGTTTAATTTTTGAGCCATTGATAGCACATGAAGGTGCCTAAATGAAGCCAGGATAAGAAGCTGTTCTTGTCTTTACATAAATAATTGAGAGCCCCCTGCATACACACATACATATGCTAACATATGAAGGACATAAAAATTGCAGTACTTACTAATGCTGTTAATTGTGCTTTACCTCTTCTTCCATCCTACAGAGAGAGCCAGCATGATGAACAGCCAGCACTATTATATATCCTGCACTAACAGGAAGCAGATAAGGCACACAACCATCCACTGCAACCCATGTGAGAAGTACCAGCCCACAGCTCAATCTGACAACTCAGCCCACTTGTCCTGTTACAGGACAACTGCAGCCCTGGGACTACCACTGCCAACAGACGGGCACTCTGTCAGAGGGTTCACACAGCTCTGGAAACCACTTGGTACCCTGTGTGTCTCTGAAATGAGGCAGAGTCCACATAGATCACTTCTGGTGGGATGGTAAAGTCGCAAATGGACAGAGGGAACATTCTTGTAGAGGGGGAATCAGCATGGAAGCTGTACAATGCTTCCTTCACCCACAGTCATGGTACTAGACTGGCCATGTAAACAGAAGAATGAGGCTGCTAGTCTTAGGCACACACATCTATAGCAGGCGGCCTAGAAGGACGTTGACTGCTGCTTGGTGGGTTTCCCAAGAGCTGGGTATATGATATAAGGATTATGTTGTCAGAGACAGTTAATAAGTTTTTAAGGTGAAAATAGATTACCCTGTGGCACCTGAAGAGGCATAGGCATCTTTTAAGGAATCTTCAGACCATTTTCTAAATGAGTCGACACTAAAAATGGTACATGGGAAAAAGGACACAGAAAGACTGATTCCAAGGCTTTCCACTGCTGCTTGTCACTACCTATTACAAGGAAACTAGGAAGGGAAACGAGAGAAGGCTTGGTGACATTCCCATCTGATTTAAATCAGATTCACAGCAACATCAAAAGGTTCACAGCCAGCTTCTTTATCTGACTATATATCATTTAAAGATAAGCAGTACAACAGCAAAATACAAGTTAAAAATGCAAACACTGAGTAGTGCTATTGTACGACAGCAGAGCATAAACTGAAAAATCTAAAGATCATCTGTCATCAGATGCTGCTTTCCTGATCAAGTGGCATAGCCAGCATGTTTCAGCCACTGCTTCTGAACTGCTCTGAGAGAATGGAAACTTACTTTACTGATCACTGCTGCTGCATCTGGAACACCAAAACCCTTATCAACTTTGGATCTATGTGATTCTGTGAATTATTAAGAAGGTGAAGCACCAACTGCCTCCAAATTAATGGGTGGCCAAGAGCCATTAATAATATTCAGTGCACAGTGGAAAAATGCCAATGTACTTGCAGTGGCACTGTCACCAAAGATGGCAACACCAGCATGGAAACAGCACAGGGCGCAAAGCTGGGTGAAATAAACTACTGCTCCACTTACGTTGTTTCTGTTCTTGTCTAATGGATGGATTCCTCCTAGGCAGATAAATGGACTTTCTCATGGATGACATCAATAAAAGTCTTAGAGACAAAATGCAGATCCAAAATCCAAATCTTGGATTGATTTTTTGATTGCACTGTTTTGTCCAACCCCCTTCAAAACTGTCAATAAATAAAAAAATCCAGTTCCCTCACTCCTGTCTACATAAGACCAGCCCACATAGAGGCATTTGCACAAAGCACTTAAATCTTCTAAAGTCCCACAAAAAAAGATCCTGAGATCCATCAGAGAGATCAACGTCTGTTTGTTTCTAAACTGTCCAGAATTTACACAGGAAATACCCAGTAGTGCATTAAGAATAAAGCCATGGAACTTGCTCTGTCATTAGCAATTATAGGAATATGTAAGACAGGAAAACTGGGGGGAAAAAAGCCTTCATCAAAAGGAAAATTTATAGGCAAGACTTGTAAGGATCTAATGACAGAGCATGTGAACAACCCTGTGGAGGCAGGGTAGAAGGGTTTTCATTCACATCCTAGTCAATATCTGATTAAAAAGGATTGTGCAAATCCAGTTTTAAAACACACAGTAGTTGTTGTCAGCTGTTTGCCAGTGAGTTTGTCTGTGAGGTTTAGCATGGGGGTTTTTGTTTGTTTTGGAAAGCACAGTGGTTGACTTATCAGTCAAGTGTCTCCCCTGCCCATTCAGCAGAAGGCAGCTGGTTTAGCAATTGAAGTCACAGATGTGGGTCTCGGAAGCATCATCTTCAACTTCTGGCCCTGACACAGACTACTTCTACAAAACACTAATAATTTTTCTTGTGGTCTCAGTCTCACAAATCATCAGCAGATCGTTGGCAAGCAGCACTGCTTAGGACTTTTTCCTCACTTGCTGTTTTTACTTTATGCATTGATGAAAGGTTGGGTCCTCTGAAATAACTTGACTAAGACCTGGCATTTTTTTTCCATGAACGCATTAACATTCAGAGTTGAGAAACTGCTGGCAAAAACTACTCAACCTGTTCCATGGGAATAAAAAAGAGTAGCCTGGATAAAGGCAAAGGATATAGCTACGAATGCTTTCAGTCTCCGTGCCTGTGTCAGACATTGCAGTTTAAAATGCTGGGTCACCAGCCCTCTGTGAGGTGTGCAGCCCTGGCGAGCTTGGGCAATTTCCTGCTATTGAAATCTTTTGTTTAAGCAATCCTTACAGAAATTACAGAGCCAGGACAAAAGATTTGCCATACAGTCCACATGGCTTCTGCTGGAGCTCACCATTTGGTTATATCCACAGAGAGAAACGCACTCTCATTCCACTCTTCTCAGAAAGCTGGGAAAGAACATAAAGTCTCTTTGCTCTGAATTATAAGTGTGTAAGAAGGCTACGAGCCTGAAAAGGTACTACCAAAAGATTAAACAGACCCATCCAGAGATGCTTGTGTGTAGGAAGAGTAGCTGTACCACACTTACTGAACCTACTCCTGAGGCTCTCAGTGAAGAGACTAGGATACAATCCTAAATTTTTTTGCCTTTTTTTTCATCTTGGCAAATAGGAAAGTACAGGAATTTTATTGAAGCTCGCTGATAAAGCAAAAAACCAGAAGGGTCACACAGTAAGTAAAGAGGAGTTCGTTTATCTCTCTCTCACACACACACACATGCAATGGTCCAAGCAGACAGGTAATGCTGCCTGAGCACAGCGTTGTCATGTCAGTCAGGAAGAAATTATCACAGCTGCTCACATCCTGTTAGGTCAAAACCTCGAAGGGCAGTAGTACAAATGTCAGTACATAAATGCTGGAAGTCCTGGCCTGTTCATTGCTTTTGACTCCCAGTTCCTTTACACACAGCTCCTGCAGTGAAAGCCAGCTACATATGTCCCATCTCTTGGCTTTATTTTTGTACCTTTCCCATCTATTAAGCAGATATTGAATATGAATTAGAAGTCTGAGTAAAAATCTTTTGAAGGGGCTGAGCTACTGAAACTCAGCACCTGCTCACATCAGCATGATCAAAGAGGCAGCGTGTTTTGTTTGCCCATGGTGATGCTGCTTATCCTTCACATACTGTTATCTATAAGGGATAGAAAGGGCCTATAATGTGCCTGCCTGAGAACAGCATAATAGAGATAGGAGTTTGGATTCCACTATCTCATCATTTTCAACAATGATGTGAGTTCTTCTAACCCCCTCTTAAAGTCTGAAGCACAAGTGCTTTGTAGCCAGCTTACCAACCCTGGCTATTGCTCTTTATGCACCTATTCAGGTGTTGGGTTCTTTTCTAGTGTTGGCCAGAGTCTTTAGCACTTTTTTGGTCTAGTGAGTTTCATATACCCCCTTTTTCCACACCAATTTTTAGCTTTCCAGATTACTAACTGCCCTTCAAAATCAGGTAGACAGCAAGAAACAGAAGTTTGTAATCTGTCTGCTCTGAACCACACTTCATGATTTTCCTTGCGTTGCTGCTTCTCTGACTAGATTTGGTACATTCAAGTTGGAAGTAGCAGCATTTCATATTAATTCAATTAAAAAAAACCTCCTTATAAAAGCTGACAAGAATAGGAGGACATGTCAAGAGGGCTGATGTAAATACACCACCATTCAGTACATCTACAGCCAGGCAGATCAGAGTGTTGTAAAAGCAGCATGGGAGTGGATACAGGACAGACAGGATGCAGGTCACGCTACCATGCTGTTTTTCTTTACAATGAAAGCAGTTTAGCTCAGGTCAGGTCAGCACCTCATTTACTTTCCTTCCTAACAAAATTCATATGCAGTTTTCCAATTGTAATAAAACGGAAGTTTAAAAACTTTTGGCCAGATCTTCAGCAGATGCCACTGAACATAAATAATTACATGGGTCTTCCAAGGGTGACATGTATACATCAGCTGCAAAGCCAGATTATGGAAGTCTAAAATGGCTTAGGAGATAACTTTTTCAGGCAGCTATCCCCACCTGCCTACATGCACTTTAAGCTACTCAGATGTTGTCTTAATCTTAAATAGGGTTGAAAACTGTAAAAGATTTACATATGAAGGATTACTAAAGAAAAATACACACGCAGGCTCCATAGCACTCTTGCAAAAAGGAAGGAAGAAATCAAGACTGTCTCATGTGACCGCAACCACTTACAAAACAATTAATTTCACAGAACTTTCTCTAGAAAGTAATTGGGGAAAGCTCCGAGAAACCTTTATGAAATGAAACAATCAGCTAATTCATAAAGCTCAGGATGAAGGACTGTGCATTTTCAAGTAAAACTCTTTAATAAATCCCCTTATTTAGAAACAAAGGATTACACCAGAATTAAACAACAGGCTGGTGCTGAGGAATGACAGTAAAGAGACTCTTTCAGCTTAACATTGCACTTAAATGAACAGAAATCCACACCCAAATCATTGTAGCTCCAGCAGATTTTAACATGGGCAAAAGAGCATGGTATCAGATATGTGGTGACAGGAGAGAAGGAGGGTTTCTTGATTTGGGTTTGTTGGGTTTATTTTTTAAAGAGAAAAATTAAAAAGAGCTGAAGTGTCAGAGAAGACTCTTTACTTCACATAGCCCATGCATTCCTTACTAGAGTGTAAAAGATTATTTATGAGAAAAAGATGCCCTGAAAATAAACAATTCTGGTAGCACCACAGCTAGGATACTTAATGGAAGAATAACTGGAAGAATACTGTCATATGTATCTAATGAATTACTGAACATTTTGTTCATCTTAAAATGTGATCAGAGTTTACCAACAACTCAAGGGGAAATTGTACCTCTGCCCTGGATTAATAATCTGATCTAAAGGGACAGATTTAATGTTTTAAACAGCTGTGGACTTCAAAGAATTTCAAGTTAAATCACAGCTGTGCTCTTGTTGCAGTTAAGATCTGAAAGGAGACCTCAACTGCTCAAACTATGTAACAAGAGGGGATTATCCTTGCTTATTCTAATAGAATATTCTATGATATGCATTAATGTATTAAAATAAATCTGAACAGTTGGGCTTTACACAAAAGATGCTTAGAAAGAGAACCTGGGTCTGACTCAAGCACAGGGCATCCCCCAGAATAGGCCTTATAAAAAAGATGGAAGCAAGGTTAGCTTATCCAGAAACAATGACAAGTATAACCCCCTAGCTACAAGAGGCAGACAGATGTATTCATGTTGGCTCAAATCCCATGCAGTTCCAAAGGACTCAATAGAGATTCCCTTTGCATTCACTTAAACCATAAACCACATTGTAAATGATCTGCTTAGCTGGTAAAGTCTCAAATGCTTTGCATATCAGACTATTCAAGTTGCCACAGGCTCCTCCTAAGTGTTACCTACAAGAATTACAAGTGATTAAAAAATTTACATCAGAATGAATGAAGACCTAAGCTTTTAATTATATTTTCCCTAGATTTTTTATTTTAGAAATTAGGGTTTTTTCTACCTAATGGCAATTAAGCTTAAACGAGCATAAGCATCCTTAAGTTTTCAGGTAACAGATGACCTCTAAAATACAGGAAAATTTGTTTTTCCCCAAGAGTCTACCTTAGTCCCGGAGAGTACCTACCTTAATGATTCAGTTTGGTCTAATCTTGAAAGGGGTTAGGTCTCCTCTGCTGAAGTGTGAGCAGAAGGGCACTCAACTAATGCTCCTCACCTCTTTGGTTGCTTAGGTAACTCCACTGCATCCTGCAGTACAATTTGGCTGCCTGTGTCTGTCATCCTTGCACTGACTGAAACATTCCTTGCATCTGGAGCACAGCCAAGCTCCATATCAGCATGGAAAAATACTCCACGGAACTACCAGATTTCCAGCTCCACTGTGGACTTGCCATTCTTGGGGAAAATTCAAAACTTGTTTGGACCAGGCCCTGAGTAATCTGTTTGAAGTTTGCCCTATTGTGAGCTTGACTGCTGGACCTCCAGAAGTCTCTTCCAACCTAATTTCTTCTATGTGTTTTCCTAAGGAGCATCAGTTTTAAGCAACACCATCTGGCACACATGTATCAAAACTGTTTCCTCCTTTCTTATTTCCAGTGGATATAGAACAGTCTTTTTCAAAGTCTCAGGGTTCATAATACTAAGGACTTCATTGTCACAGGGGAGGCTAAACGTGTTGGGCATGATAATAACTCTGTGACAGAATTCTTTTATTTGACCAAGCAAGGGAAAATAACCTTCAGACTTTGTTACCTTCACTGTCCTTTGATGACTTACAAGACTTTATAAGTTAGGCTGAAACTTGCCAACTTGGATGACAGCTTGGAAAGCAAAGCCCTAATATCTGACGAAGAAGCAAAAGTACTTGAAATATAACCTCCTCAAATTGTATTTAGAAGCTGCAGATCCTCAGTTTCCATGACTCAGCTCTATTTCTGGACTAGTAAAAACTTGCTATAGTAGAATAAGCTATTTTCTTCTTTCATCTTGCTGCATATTTCATACTTTACAATACACTCTAGGAACATAGCATGTGCTGCTGAACTGCCATATGGTATCCTGCAAACACAAAATAAACTTGAATAAAGACAAGGCCAAAAGAAAACTGTCAAATTACACTTTATTTGTATTGACAAGATAGGCAAAAGAAAGACTTTGTGTTCAGAGATACAAATTCATTATTTGCTGACAAAATGCTTATACACCCATGTTGGGCATTTCCACTTTCAAGACAATACTAACTATCTTTTAAACAGGTAATTCCTCTTTATCCTAGGATAAGGAAAAAACTCCTATGAAAATGTCATATGAAAATCTGTTACCTGCTTTTGGCTCAAATTTTCCTAAGTTCATGATTGGCAGCAAATAATCACACTTGGCCTCAAAGAAAAACATATGTAAAACTGTAAGATCATTAAATAATAAGCATTAGAGCAGAATACCCAAAATACTTCTCATACAAAGAACATTGCACTTGAACATACACAAGCATTTACCCTTATTTACACATTAGAATTTGTATAGAACAGCAAGACTGATATATACAGAAAAATAGCGGAAACCTTAACAGCCCTAGACAGCGTATCTAGTGTTGACTCCTTAATTTTTCCATACAGTTTCCCAGGATGTGTCATGATTATTTTTTTCATTATATACTATTGCATAAAAAATAGACTTTATAAGAAGTTCAGTCCCCAGTTAGCACGTCAGAATATTTCTATGTACTATTAAATGTTCACTGCACTAGGGAGCAAGGGAGTCCAGGTCACCTCCTTATTAAAATACAGAACTTAACAGGTGCTATTTAAACACTGTGCTTTATCTCAAAATCATTTACCTGTGCAATAACTAGCCAGTGAGTTCCAAAGGCAATTCCCTACCACACAGGATCTCCCACTGTCTTGCAAGCAATGAAATTAATTTCTCCCTGCTTTCTGCACTTGGGATAAAGATGCACCACTGGATCTCTCTGCTCCTGCTGCCTTCTTGTTTAGCATTTCCCTTTGGGACACTATCAGTTTCTCCAAAGTGATCCAGTGTTAAATTCTGCATCAGATCCTGATTCTGAACATCATCAAACACAAATGTAAGGGCCTGTGGATATGTCTGATAACCCATAAGCACCCTATCTAAATCCCGGATTCGTCTTCCATCTGCAAGTTGATACTTATCTCTCTTTGGTGGTTCCTTAGCAAATTCAGGCAGTGGGTAACTGATATAATCTTCATCAAAGAGGAACAGATCAGAGCTGGTTAATATAAGTGTTTTAGGTTGAAGCGAACTAGCATTCTGGGCAGATCCTTCAACATGATTTACTTGAAATGCCAACACATACAGAAGGATGTTGAGGGACTGAAGATTAGTCAAACCATCCATCTTCTCTGCCACTAGAAAAGCAAGGTCCCCAATTTCCTCTTCATTTGGATAAATAAATTTTACTCTGCTAGAGTGAATCAGTTCATAATTCTCCATTTTTCCTGCAAGAAACATACATTTTTATATTTAGCACTCTAAAATACTTTCTTAATGTATTAAGATCTGCAACTACCTTTGACAGTTGGCTGCAGCTGGAAGAATTCAAGGTTTGGATCTCTTTGTATACAGTTTTACTTATATATAATATTGGAATTATTGTATTTGGATTGCAGATCCTTACTGGAGTCTTCTCTTGCATTACCAACATACTTTTCTGCAAATTTCTAGCCACATAACTAGCTCAGGGAGTTGGCAGAAGAGGTTCCAAATAAATACAGCTGGATTCTCAGAGATGATCCACCTCCCCACCATCTGACCTCCTCTGCCTCCTTCCCACTCCCCAGTTCTGAAAACACTGAAAGCATTATTAAATCATAGAACACAAACAAAATCCCTGCTTCTTTTAAGCAGAGAGAAAAGGCAGAAATTAAAACAAAAAAGGAAAATTATTCTGATTTTTATACATTCTGGAAGGGCAGAAGGTGAGACAGTCCCTTACTCCCTGAAAGTGGTGAAATACAACATAGCAAAGCTTTAAGGAAGCATGCCAGCTTTTTTCACATAAACTGGTCTAATAAAAGATGCCTTCCCATTAAACCTTGCACTTTCTGGGCTTACACAGCTTCTTAGCACAGTAACAATAACAGTCATTCTTCAGGAAAATGCCATTTTATTTCATGCCTTCAACTAGATTCAGAATTCTAAGCAAACAATTTCACCTGATAGTGGAATTAAACCTTACACCTTAAAAAAAGCCACATTCTCACAGAATGACAGGATTCTTTTATTTGACCAAACAAGGAAAAATAACCTTCAGTCTTTGTTACTTTCACTGTTTGATGACTTTACAGGTTAGGCTAAACTTGCAGTAGAGCTACACTAATGTACACCCCAAAACACTGTATTAGAAGTTCTGTTTCTGCTGGACTCAAGAAGCCATCACTAACTTCATATGTGCAAGACTCTGTATTTAACAATTCTGTTTACATGAGGAACATGTAAGAATTAAAGTCAGAGAGTCTGGTTAAAGCATGAAATGGGAAACAACTGATGCATAAATTTCCCTCAAAAGAGTTTTTCGTCAGTACGCTTTAGATAATGCCCAAGTAACTCATGACATAGTGAAAAGACTACCCACCTGTGTTTTTACTCCCAAATTCAGAGTAGAAGTCTTTATCTACCGGTTCAGGTGAAGGTGTGCGTGCAAGCAATGACAGAACTGCCATAAGCTGCTGTATGAAAGTGTGAGTGTTGTAACTGTCTCTTGTCAGGCAGGTGACTATATGATCTGCAGAATGTCCTAAAGAAAAGACAGAATGTAAGTCACTCACAGATCTGTAAATGGCATTAAAATTTCTTCAACATGCAACTGTCAACAGGAAAAGATTATTTCTCCTGTAAATATGCATTATTCTGAAAGCTTTCAAATATTTGGAAAATAGAATCCTTACAAATCGCTCAAAAAAAAGAAAGAAAAAAATTTAAATCATGAGAAAATATAATGTACACTTAGGATTTAACTGTTCAACTACTGCTGTAGGGATTCGACCTTTTCTTATGATTACAATTTATCTTACAGAAAAAACTGCCCTCAGTTTTCTTTGTTACATATAAAGTCACTTCAAATAATTTCCACAATGGAGATTTCACCCCCAAAATCTCAATGCAATTATAAGACATTTTAGAACACAGAAGCGTATGGCTCACATGCATCTGGGCATCAGCCCAGAAACTTCACCCATGTTATTTACATTAAATTTGAAGTTGACATCATTACCTTCTGTAAACTTTAAGGCCTCACTTGCTAACAAAAAAAATCAAAAAAAGAAAAAAAATCAAAAAAAGTCAATCAAGTACACATTTTGCAACATGGGCAGTACCTTGATTTCACTCCTTATTGCACGCCAAAGCCTCAGAGCAACAAGAAAGTTTTCAGGTTTCCCTTCTGATGTGTCACTAAGTGAATTTTTAAGATCATTTGTGGGACGAATTAATTCTTTGATATTAAACTTCCCAGTATATCAGCTACTGGCACAGCACCAGTGTTACATTAACTTGATTTCTTTAAAGAAAAATAAAAGATACTCTTCTATTTCACTAATAAAGACAGGAATACATCTAAGATAAGAATAAACAGACTAAATAGAACTGGAAAAACTTAAAGTACAACATGTACTCACCAGTAATTCGGAAGTATTGGTCAAACAGGCCAACATTTACTGACTGCAAGTCATTAAGTTTTAGCACAAAGCAGCAAGAGAGGTGGAAAGAACTATTTTCACAATCTGAGTCTTCTCTGTTCCAAAAATCTGTTGATAAAGGATATATCATAAAAAGTCAAAAGAAAAAATATTCTTCCTTTCCATAAGCATAATTTTTATATTAAAATCTTATACCTGTATCATACTCAAAGGAAGAAATTCACAAGAAAGTGGGAACAGCAACTAGTTTCTCAAGCAACAAATACAACTAAATCTCCTTGTTACCAGCATTTCTTGATGTAGCTGTCACATCACTTTTAAATCAGCAGGTGAATTAACAAACCACTTCCACTAATTGAATGCACACCGTGAATTTCATTATCCTTCACTTACCATTTTGGTTATGAAAGGGTCTTTAGCTGCCTAGCTGGTGCTAGGGACTATGGAATCTGAGAAAGGCATGGATACAACAGCACATGGAAAGGTCTATTTTGAGAGGTAGCCATGACTGAAAACTCTGTTTTTTGAACCTAAAAGCCTTATGCAAGTATTCTGCACACAGCAAACTGTGCCACTCCTTCCCTCCCTCAAATAGGAGAGCCAAGTAAGAATATTGACCAAACCTGGTACTGAAACTGAAGAGAGAGTCAGCGATTAAGTTGATAATCTTACTAAAGGGTCAGAATAGTTTCTTACCTGACTGGCACTCATCAGCATGAATGAAAGAGTCATCCAAGAGAAAGTAAACAGCTTTTGTTGAAAGAAGCACACAAGCCATCACTTCCACATTGGGAGTCTTGTAAAACAGAACTGAAGACCACATGAGATGTCTCAACTCTTCATTTTCCACCTAAGATATAAATTGTATTTTATAAGTTATCTGCACACTTTGATATTTCAGATAGTCTCATCATCCTAGAAGCAACTTTAGACTACTGGAAAAACAGTTCCAGAATCTGAAGCAGCTGAACATGCTATAGCTAAATATCTGTCTACTTGAAAGTGTCATGTGTTTGGACCACAACAGAAAAATAACTCTGATATAATTATTCTTTGTTTTCTGATGGAAACTAGAAACAAAACATGTAGTGTACAAGACTTTCTAGAACAGACACTATAGATGAAATTTTCATCAACAGCTAAGCAGCTCGTCCCAAGCCTCAACAAGCCTATTGAGCCTTCAGATGCTACTGATGGGTTGGATTCAAAGACCCTTAAGAGAGGACCAGAAGCACAGCTTGCCACTACAGCTGCTGTTCCAATTAGGCAACTTCCCAGCTTGATGAGCCTATTGTGAATTCTCAGATCAGTCACCTGCTTGCTTTATCAGCTTCTCCTGGCATAAAAAGAGAAGCACAACTTAACTTGTGCTTACTTATATTTGGAAGCAATGGTAACTGAATAAAAAGTATTTCTCAATAAGCTTTTCAACTGACATTTGTACTCAGTCCACAATGATTTATCACTCAAAGCCACATGAATTTTAGGCAAGATTTGTACTTTTAAATTTGATGTTCCTCACATAGATTATAAATCTTTCTCAGAAACTAAGTTTATTTGCTCATGTTTCTGGAGTACCTACAGCCATGCATGTGTTATATTCATGCACCCATATTACACAAAGGAATCAGAGCCCTTATTGATTTAGCTTGATACCATCACAAAATAATTCTGCTCCAGTTTTCTTTCCTTTTGCCACTTTAAAGAAAAAAAGAGGGACATTCTTGGAGTAATTATATCAAGACATACAATAACACTCTCCTATTCTGCATCAAGGTCCCTGAAGGCAAAATATGCCAAAAATGGAATAGCAGGAAGCCTTTCGATCAAAAAGCTTCCAGGTTTTGTAGAGCCTAACTATTTCTTTTAAGCCTCATCAGGACAGTTTTTTAAAACACTGTCTAGTTCTGACAGGCCACAAGGCATCTTATGCATCTGGGCTAGGCACAATACCTCTGCAATATTGCCATGGAAAAACTCAACTAGGGCATTGCCTTTCAGCCCAGCCACATACTGCAGAGACACAGAAACAGGAAGGTGAACAGGAATCTGGTTATCTTCTGTTATCTTCTGCATTAGAAATTCAGATGGATATAAAGATGACAGCGCCAGATGAGGCTTGCAAAAGCTAGAAGAGATCCAGAAAACACATCAAAATTTAAGGAAATACACAGCTCTTCTCCTACAACAATACTTCATATATCATTCAGGAATTAGAAACAGGCAACTTCTACACTTAATGGTTTACTTTAAAACCATTTCAAGTAAACTGAGCATAGCTGTCAATTTGCCATGACCTCAGTCTGCAAGCACATGAAATAGGAAGTCTCCTTCTGTAAGACATATTTTATGTTGGTACAGTCCAGGATAACCATTCATACATACTATAGATTAGCAGAATGAAAGAGTACTTCATCAATACTACAGGCCAAAATCAATTACAATGACAACTGTAAGCACACTGGCTAGACCACATTAACTTTAGCACTTGTACAACAGACCTTTTACAGGCATTGTTACCTTGCTGACTGACCATGTCTGTTTGCCTCCATAACATGGTTTCTTACAGCATCTGATTTGCTTGAAGCTTTGAAAATAATAATAGTCTTAACATCCTGCAGGAGTGTCCTTAAAAGACTGTAGATTCTTAGGAAGTGGAATTTCTCATGAGGTAGAACGAACACTGCTGTAACAAATCTGTATCCAACAAGCAACTCCAGTACATGCCCATCCAAAAATGAACCCTTCTGCTGGATGGAACCATGAGTCGGATGCAACACAAGTGATGCTAACGGAATCCTATTCAACTTAAATAAACTTCCCAACTCTTCTGTGCCTATCCATTTACCTGGCAGTAAACTGAAATCCACCTTTACTATATACAAATGCTGGGGTGTTAGAAATATCCAACATGGATGGACCACACAGGGGCCATGGTCAGATTTATACACTGAAGAATAAAGTGCAGAACACAAAACATTTTTTGACCATTCTTTGTTATTGCCAGCTGACCCTGATTGATGCAAGATTTTCTGTATATTGGTTTTATTCCCATAAACAAGGTATGTTGGGAAATGACCTTTTATTTCAACATCTTCTGCTGAAATGCAATTCAATTCCATAAGCTGACACAGAAACTCTTGGAGGTTAGCTTTTCCACAGTACAATGTGGAGCTTGGTAATACTGGTGTGTAGTGTTGAGAGCAACGTGTGTGTAAACAGGAATAAAAATCTTGAAGATTCTGGGAGTCTGAAACAATGAACAAGTAGTTGTCACTGTTCTTCAGCTTCAGTGTTAAACAGATTTCTGGCAGAAGAAAGCCAAATTCTGTTAGATCCGTATACGGAAAGCACAGTGTTAATTTCAAGGCAGAAGGAATGTGCTGGCAATTTCCTCTCAATTCCTGATGAGGGATCTCAAACACAGCTAGCATATCATCAGTCAAAACCAAACAGGAAGCAAACTGCCTGAGTCCTTTATGAATGTGAATAGAAAAACTCCAGAGAATCTTGACTATGTCAACATGCTCCACTGCCATGTTGTCAGATGACCGAGTGTCTGAATTAGTGCTGAACTCAAAAGTCTGATCTCCTTCGTGAAGTCCCATTTCAAAATATCCATCTTCTTTGTCTGTGGTTCCAGAATCACCTGGAGGGCTTCCTTTATTCTCTGTAAAGGAAGGGGGTGATCTCTGCACAGTCTGCACTATCAAGGCAGAAAGGTGCTGGATAAAATCTTCATTTGTGGCAGTATATGACATACAATTAAAAGGCAAGATGATGGTGTTGCAGGGGTCAGGCACCACACAGTGTTCTTCCTCTGAATGATCCAAACTTCAAAAGAGATAAACCACAATAAGTCAAGCTTGAGTTTAAAAACAGTCATAACTACCTATGATTTATGGTGCTGCTTTTCAGAACTTTGAGGTTCACTCTTGTTACTACAGTTAAATCAGTGTAATTCCATAAGGCATCTTTGTACTGCACACAGTCATTTATTTTAAAGACTGGTAGCATGTAGTTCTATAGAAAGCAAAACCCAAAACATTTAGTTTACCTTCCATTTCCCATCCCCAGTAAGCATATCTTCATGAGTTAAAGGACTGTACAATACAAATGTTGCTGGTTTTTAAACTACCAACTGCATCACAGGGTTCAACAGTTAAGAACACTTGAAGATTATTACGGTTATTATTGAAGATTATGGTTATTATTATGAAGATTATTTTGGTTGAAGAAACCCAAACAGGGGCAGCATACAATGAGAGAGACTGTTCTGCCTTAAAGGCCAGGTTTAAAAATGCAGCATCCACTGTTATTACCCAAAAGCTAACAAGGATTTAAACCAGAACTTGTGTATCTAGCTTACCACATATGATGACCACTTCCATACTCTTTGCTTGAATCCAGTAGAGAGGCAGGTGCCTAAGGAAAAGAAGAAATCATCTGGAAGCTATCAACTACTTACAGCAGCTGTCAGACTTCAGCATACATGAAAAGTAAAGTTAATGGTGGCTCCTGCTTTTTAAAGCCAGCCAGCTCACTGCAAAGTCCTACTGCTGTATCCACAGACAGCTACCTTTTGACCCTGAAACACTGTTTACTTCAGGTACAGAATTCAATTAAGGCAGAATGAACCCTGCTACTGACTTGAGAACAGACCCAGTCTGCAACTCTAACATTTTAGCACACCCAATTTTTACTGAAGTAATGCAAAGTGAGGCAAAAAGGTAAAGGAACTTGACAAAATCCAACAACACTGGTAGCAAAGGAAGAGATTCCCAAGTCTTGCTGTCTCATTCCTTGAAGCCACACACATGAAGAGTGCTTCCAATACAACAAATGAAATCACGATGCAGAAGTTGTCAGACAACAAAAGTCTGATGATAACAAATTGTTACCTATTGACAGGGAAAAGGTTCTTCCACTCTACTAGCAAGAGAATCATCTTCCAAACACTGATATAGTAAGATACAAGTAAGTCTTACACTTGGTACCTAAGTGGATATTAAATGATGTGATACCAATACTGGGTAAGTAACTGTCCTGGGTTCATGACATCATGACAGCAACTCACTGCAACTCTGGTAAACCTGGATTATGCATCTAATTTACAAGATGGACTTGACTCAAATTTGTCATTACCTTCTTCATCATCGTAGCTCTGAGAATCAAAACCCCAACTTTTGCTATGGATTACTATAATAACAAGTTTAACATCAGAAATAAGCTTGCAAAAACACTCAAAAATACCACAAAATAACAGAAGTAGGGCAATTACCTGATTTTTACACCTGGAGTCTGGTATTTCAAAGCATCTCTGGGGAACTGTATGGTCTGTAGGAGTCGAACCACTGAACTGCAAAAAACTGCTGGCTAGGACTGTTTCTTCACAAATTATTTCTAGAACAAATATATAAAGCTCTTAAAATCACTGAAGTAAAACCAAAATGAATGTCTAATACTATCTGCTAAACAAGTGGAATTAAAATTACATAATCAAGATCAGATCATAAACCATTAAAGCTAAAGGATATCTTCACATAATAGCCAGGATAAAATATCAGGCAGAATTTCAGTCCAATTACAGAAGCAAATTTAACTGCATTGAAAGTTGCATTAAAGACTGGTAAAGTTTGTTTTTCAAGCTAACAATTCAAATCTCAACATCTGGTGCAAGAGTTCTTCCTGACAGAACTCATCAGCTTTATTAATACCAACCTTTTTACCAAAACATTGCCAGGCTGGAAAAAACACAGCAGAGCACTTTGTGTAAACTTTGTAGCATTGTCTCAAATTTCTATACACTTCAAGTGAACAGAAGTCTGTGCAAAACCTTCCACCAGCCTCAGAAGATCTGGTCCCCCAAATGCCACTCAAGACAATTATCTCACCTTATTCTGAACATTTTTGCAGGGTTCAAAGCCAAATTGTCAGTAAAAACTTAGAAGTGCATATAAAGCAACATTCTCAGATATTTGACTTTTTACCTGTAATATTCACAGGTAATACAATTTTCAGTATTATCACTGAGCCAGCCAGCTCAACTGTAACAATGTGCAAATAAAACAACAGAATTACAGTGCGGATATGTTTCTGGCTTGAGCAGAAAAACTCCTGTATCTGTCTTTTTGGATTGATGTTAAAGTTTAGCAGACTACATCAAACCATCTCTTAGAGGAAACACAAGAGGTATTACTTGAACAAAACACTATGTTAGCAAAAAGGAAACTCAAATTGACAGGAAAAACATAACGTGACAGCATTATTTTGGGTTTCTGTTTCCTATATCAATATTTAATCTTTTTCCATAAGCCATTTGCCAGTGACATTTCATTTGAATAATACGTTATGGAAACAGATGGTGTCTAGAAAAACTACAGAGAAAATTCATAGAAATAGCATATCAGGAAATTAATCCCATTGTTCATGATTTAAGGCCTAACAGTGAAACTAATTGCTTAGCATATTTTGAGTTTTTAAATTGGATTTCTCAAAACTGGCATTTTGCAAACAACCCTTGATAACTAGATATGTAGCAAATAGTCAATTTATATTGTTAAAGCTGAGAAATAGCCTGCCCTATTCCTCATTTTCCCATTATTCATACAAGCCATCCTCAAGATACCAGTAAAGTAACATTATGGAGAAGAGCAACAGTAAATAAACCTTTAATGTTACACCAACCTTTGTATAAAGCAGTATTCTGTATAAAATGTACTTCAGAAGCAAGATCTAAATTTTCATTTTTCCTCCCAAGACTCATTTGCACCTAAATATTTACCGTAATAGAAAGACTATTGACAAATGGCTTTTAAAGTCACACTGACTGCTAGCATTTTTACAGCTAGTCCTTTATAAACCTGCAGGTTGTCATATAGACTTACTCCTCTAATTTAAATGCTTAATACTTTAAAGCAAGCATTGACTTCATTTTGGAAAAATCCGGCATTTTACCTGCAGATGAAAAGAGACCTAGAACGGCAAATGAAGTATCTAATAGCAATGAAATCTCTAAGCTGCCTGTCCCCCAATCAAATGCTGTCAGAACAATTTAATTCTTCCAGAGTGAACCAAGAAACCTCTATTTATTTTACAGAAATCACAGCAATGGACTTTTTTCAAAGATGAAGCTTTCCAAGCATCTCTCTCCCATCCACCAATCCCCTGATTTATAGGGAAGAATAAACTGTTACACACCAAATTATCAAGAATATAATCTCTGGTCTTTCAAATGGTTACAAAGTCTTCTCCCACTATTCATATCCTCCTGCATTTTAAGTTTTCAATCAGGCAAAAGGAAGAAATAAAAAGTGTTTTTATCTCTTCTTCTCAGTCACAAATGAATATTCACTGAATAAGTCAGTCTCACAGGCTCCTGCCAAAGATGAAGATAAACCATTCTTCTAAGTTGTTAATGTAACAGGCACACTTATTTGAAGCATATAGTAAAAGTAATTTTTAGGTAAGGTTAGCAGGCGCTGTAGAGCACAACAGATATGCTGAAGTCACAGGCTCAGCCAGAAGAACACTAATCCCACAACTGTCTTTTATTCATTTCCTTTTTCTATCTTCCTTGTGGTTTGACAGAAATACAGCTCTTGCAAAAAAGCAATAATGGAACATATGCTGCTTGAGCTCACATTTTGCAGACAAAGAACAGGTAGAGGAGCAACTTTTAAACATTGTCTATATAATCCCTGGTTTTCCACCAAGATATGCATCTAAACTAGGAACAGATGTATAGTCCTCTGCTGGTGATTTCTGCAGGATGGTGAAGTAAAAAAAGCCCTGTACCCAAAAATTCCACTACAGTTAATTCACACTACAGTGAACAACAGCTCAGTCTTGCCAATTCACATACATACAGCCTCCATTTTTTAAGCCAATACTACCAGGTCTTTCTGCTTTGACTTAATAAGCCCTATATCCATGCACATAATATTCATGTATATCAATGCAGCTTAGAAAAGCAGAACCAAGAGGCTCAGCCCAGCAGCACGATACATACATGATTACCTTGGCTGGAGCTGACAGGACGAGGCAGAGAGGGAGAGGAAGGACGAACAGTAAGAGAAGAACAGTTTGATTTGGAGCTGGCAGCAGTGAGCCTGGAGTCCTCACTGATCTAATAAAGAAAGTATGCAGCAATTAAAGAAAAAAATCCAAAATACACAGGACACATTAGATCCTGAACTAAAATAAGTCTACACAAGCTTTCTCAATTTCAGTAAAAGCAAAGACAGAGCCAGCTTTTTTGAGGGAGAGGTGGTCACATCCTCTCAAGTGTCTCTTTTTACATTAAGTGGAATTCCACTATGAATTTGTTTAAAGAAGTCATTCTGATCACTGACTAATCACTGTATTGACAAAACAAGCAGCTATTTTCACAAACCACAAGCAAATGAAACCAGAATTTCTACACACTGTAGGGACAGAATATGTTCTGCTAGTAAGTTGATTGCCAAAACAAGACTAACCAACTACGTAGCACAGACATGAGACAAGACAAAGAGGATTTAGAGGTCCAATTCTTTCTCACTGTTAAAAACCCAAAGAAAAAAGTTTGGGGAAGTCATTTCAGCACTCCACAACACAAGCAGTAAAATCACACCTCTGCAATACTTGTACTAGTAGTTAGGGACAGCTGCATATTCATTGTGTACACTATTAAGTCATCTTATATTTTCCTCCCATTTCCTTTCTCCCAAGCCAGTACAAAAATGAAGGTCAGATAATTACTGAAATTACATTGAAAACTAAATAGGAAAAGAAGCAACCTTAAAAGTTCATACCACATTAAAGCACAGAAAGCATAAAAACTTTCATGTTAAGGAAAGTTTAATGAATTCTACTTAGTTCTGTTTTGTTGAAGTCTTTTTGTAAGCTGCTTTTGCACACAGCACATTCTACTCCTCCCACAGCACCAACTCACCTTTTTATCAGAGTTGCTCAGTTTGTATTTCACCTCTTTTGCTTTTTGAATAGCTTTTAGCACTTCCACAGTGTCTAGTTCCTTTTCTGTGGTAACAATGTTATCCAAACAGACCTAAAAAACATGTTAAAGCGTCTAAAAATACTGAAACATTAAATCGCAGATCTGACTTGCATTAAGCTATGAGAATTAATGTAATATTAAATTATGGTAGCTTAATGCAAACTTAGGTGCATTTTTAACCATTATACAAAACCAATCACCACACTGGAGCTCTAACATGAATTTATAATGCAAACTCAGAAATGCTTGGTAAGCTTAAGACCTTTCTAGCACAACTGTGTTTCACTATTAGCATACTTCTACCTAGTGAAGGCACAATAAAGTTCCATTTAGATCCAGAAGCATAGTCAATGTTAATACTCTTTCATTCTCTAACAACCTTCTCCAACACACACCAAAAATTTGTCAGGTTTTTAGAAGATTCACACTACTTTCCTCACCAGGCTTGAAAAAAGATTTTGTTCACATGCCAGTTTCAAAGGAAGTGCACAATGGCTTACCTCTGAGGCCCTGTCCCCAAACTGAGCAAGTACTTTTGTCCGGTAATCGGGGATGATGCTCAACGGATTGCTGGATAAGACCACCTTCTCTAAGCATGGGAGGTTTCCTATATTTTTTACTTCATCAATCTGAAAGTTTTTTAGTAAAAGGATCAATACAGATTGGCTGAATGAAAATGAGCAGACAGACTGAGTATTTCATGCATAAATTACATACGATAACCAAAATTAAAAACACTGGAAACACTTCTATTTGCAGTTTCATCCATTAAAAAAATTGCTTGTGATCTAAAGTACAATTCAATAGTGAAAAATCAGCAGTTACCTGTTCTATTTTGTTGTTGCTCAGATCCAGGTTGACTAATGAGTACAGTTTGTTAAGACCACACAGCCTTTCCAGCTGATTTCCTGCCAAATTCAGAGTTTTGATGTTTCCCAGTTTCGTGTGAACGCCTTCCAATGATGTTAGCTTGTTGTAGGATAAGTCCAGGTGAACAAGGTTGTAAAGGTGCTATAAAAGCACAGAAAATCCATGTCATGTTCAATAATCCATCCATGTTCAGTAAGCAATATCAAAGACACTGTATTGCAGATTGCTTTTTTTGTGCAACAGGGTTTTCATGCTGGACATTGCCTAGCATGAAAAACATGACATGAAATTGTTCATTTCACAGGTTCAAGCTTGTAGAAAGGGAACCTCAACTGCATTTTTACCAACCCACAGATGTAGCTGGCAGTTAATGAATTTAGTTAAGAACTAAATGCTGTATGTCAATATTGGCCAAGAAATTATAATATCCAGAGCAAGTAAGAAATGCATCATGAAAAGTGTTCTGAAGGATAAGCTATTTGGGCTTAAATTATTCTCCATGAGGAAGATGAGCAACAAATTCTGACACAAGAAAACCTGTTCTAAGGTCTCAGAGAGTCTGGAGGGAAAAAAATCACCTTCAAAAGTACCACTTACCTGTAAATTTTCTACCAGAGACACCCCATTGTGACTCAAATCCAAGAACTCAATCTTCGGTATTAATTTCTATGGTAGGAGGAAAAAAAATGCATGTGTTAAATGCATTTAATCTTATAAATCAGACTATTCTTCCTTCACTATCAGCTGACCAACAACAAAAGGAAGGTATTTAATGTACAGTCCCCTCTTGGCTGTTGGCATTCCATATGACCTAGTGCAACAGAAGAGTTGAATATTGCTCTTAAGAAAACCAGGTTATACTGAGGAGCATGGTTAAATTTTAATTTGAGACCTGTTTCTTTCTGAAGACATAAAAATGACTCTCCATTTCACCCTATTAACTATAGATTAAACATTAATAGGTGTTTCCATCTAAACAAGCATATTTGTTACACAAATCTGGAAAAAGACAATAGTACCAAAAACCGCAATAAATTGAATGATTCGTATCCATGTTTTGTTTATACCAGCCAAGTGTTACATGGCCACACAAACCTCTTGAAAATGCACTTTAACCCAGAAAGCCTTTTATTTTTGGAGGACTCATGTCTTGAACTTGATGTTGAATTCTAACATCACTGATCTTGGTTGTAATCTCAATCATTCACCTTGGAGTTAAGGCTAGACTCAGACCTGAAGAACCCAAAGTCACCATCGCAAAAAAACCTAAGCAAGAGAACTGCACTAGAAGGCCATGATTTCTAGTTGAGCTACAAACATAACTATTTCCTGCTTCACAGGAGTAGTTCAAGTTAAAAGTTACGTTCATATTTGACACGTTCTTGTGATGAATGCTATTTCTCTTTTCTTAACTGATTTGCAAAATGTAATTCTAAGGTATCAGCAAAATACTCTGAAATTTTGGTTTCATGCTCTTCATATTGTTTTGATGTTAAGCAAGCCCAGATTTTTAAATACGTAGGAAGCTTCAGCCTTGGTAACACTCCAAAGCTGAGTCCAAGAGATGTTTTGTTCTTTTTAAAAACACCCCACTTCTGTAAGTGGCCTAAGGCCAATGAAAACAGTAAAAATGTTTCAAAAAGTCAGTACTGATGGAAGTGTTGCTTACAGAGCACAGGATGACAAACTTCTCCTTTAGCAAAGAAAATATCAAAGTAGTAAAGGAACAAATCTCCTAAGCATTAACTTGGGTGAGCTAATCAATATAAACCAAGTGCAACTGAAAACCTCCCTGAAAAGAGACACATATAAAGCAAACACAAAAGCCCTGATACATAATGTACCACAGAACATCAGTCACACTTTTTTCCACAAATGAAAAAATATTTCTTACCACTGAATCATCAATTTGAGAGATGCTATTGTGACTCATATCCAAAGTTGTCAAAGTTCTCCAAGTTGGGATTACTGCTGTCACTGGACAACTTGAAGTTTCACCCTCTGGCTCCCACTGATCAAACTCAGAAGCCTCAGGCACTAGGATTTCCTATTTAAGACAAGCATACTAAAATATTGTGCTTGCACCAGTGAAAGCTAACAGTTTTGGAACCAATCCAAAGAGTGTTATGTACATAAGGAAGATTTCTAAGCTTTACAATTCAAAAGTTTTAAGTCTTAAAATGTGAGCTGACTGGGTCAGAATTTAGATCTACAGGGAGAGAGTTTCAATACCAGCAGATGATCCACACTGGGGAATGTGGAGGAACAATAGAGGGACTGTGAATTTTGTGCTATTGGATAGCCCTTGCCAAATCACAGCCAAGAAAAATAGTAAGATACATGCATTCAGTTCCAGATGTATATCAGAAACATACACTCCAATAAAGGCATCACAAATGTCCCCATGAAGGGACACTTGTAAACACTTTCCCCACTTAAAGTTGAGACTCTGAAGAGTTAGCAAACCCTTTCACAGTTCCAGAGTTTTAAAAGCAGAAGCTGCAACAATCAGGACAGAAAAGTACATGGACTCCAAATGGCTATTTCCATAATGTGCATGTTATTTTTGCATGTGCTTTGAACACTCACCAGAAGTAGGAACTCACTCTTACCTTCATTGACGTTGCCGAAAATCTCACACTCATTGTGGCCAGAGCATGTTTAGATGAAGTCAGCCCTTTGATAAGCTTCCCCCCACAATGACTGATCTATTAAAAAAGAAAAAAATTATGATACAAAGTCAGAAATGCTAGAACAGACAAATAAGAGACATGGAAGAAACAGCTAAAAGCTTCAACAGATTCTCCACCAATTTGGAAAGTAGTTACAGCACAATCTTAAAATCTCCTGAGACGATCAGGTCAGAAATTCCAGTATTTGGTAAAGCTGAAGTAAGAAGTTAGACATGACTATGGAAAACTGAAATTCAAACAGCTATCTGGAAAAAGCTTCTTCTCCATTGACTTTCTACTTGCCTTATGTATTCTTCAGTGTGAAACCACCCAGGCAGTTTAACAGGGGACAATATATTACTATTCCCAAAAAGAGAGGTATGTCAAGCCACAGCTCTACCTGTAGACACTATTATTTAGGTATCGTGTTCTCCATCATAAATAGTGTGAGAAGTGAGAATATTAATATAAGTATTTAATACACTAGTGAGCTAATTACACAGACCCAAGTTTAAGATTAGAGTCTCTTTCCTGTAGCACCATTTAGATCATCACCACTAAAGATCTGTCCAGCAGCCAGGTCCTTCTCTACAGACAGTCACACACATTGTACAACCACAACTGGCACATTTGCTGGTGTACCAGGGAAGCCACAGTAAACAGAAAGCTCCTGCCACCCCTGAAAAAATTCTTTCCAGATTACTACTGTTAGTTTGTGGGCAGTGTTTATTACTAGATAAAAATGTCAGTCTGGTGCAGCCAACCCAACACTTATCATGAACACAGAATCACAAAGTCTTCAAGATGAAAAACCTTCCCTCCCCCACCAAGCAAAGCTACACCCAAAGCTTATTTTGAAGACCTCTGAAACAGCATTTTTTTCACAAATGAAAAAGTCCTTCTAAACACTGCACTCCCCAGTTCTAGCACCAAGTCAAAGTACACAATTACCAATTATGAGAGATATGCAGACCTAGCATTTGCAGAGCATATATAATACGAGCAGTATCTCAGTTGTACCTCTATTTGATGAAGTGATTTGAAAATTGACAGATCAAAAGGCAAGAGATGCTCCTGAATGTTACTGGTTCCAAAAGGTCCTCCTGTTCCACTGACCTAAATAATCAATATTTAAGAACAGAGTTAGCACACACAATCCAACTCATCCACATTTCTGATAGCCTTACACAGGTAATGGCACAAATGCAGTAGCTTGGAATGACAGCCAGAATTCCAGCTAATTTTTCAAATATGAAATGATTTGTAAAACTCGCAGATTAACTCTCCAGGGAAAAAAATGACAGTTGCTCCAGCTAAGCGCACTGAACCTGAAGCACTGAACTTGAGCTGCCACCTTGTGCTTGTATTTTGTAGCACATGGGGCATGCAAAAAAGATACCACAGGCAAGACTGACAAAGGCTTCATGCTCAGCTGACCAAGGTAGAGCTGCATTCACTAAGGACAATCTCCTTGGAATATTTGGATCCTCCGAGACAGAACTGTCTTCAATTTCACTACAGTGGATGAAGTTCAAGGTATTGACAGTAGGTTTGAAGAAAACGTTAGACACTGGTACACATCTAAACCATGCATCTAGTATTTCCATGTAGGCACTGGATTCTTGCCTCAGAGCATGTTGGCAGCAGAGAATACACTTAGTTTCATTTGTGTTTGCTGTAAATAGATTTTGGGGAGCAATATCTACGGGTTTTGTCTGTTCTTACACGTATCTTACAAGCTCTGAAGGTGCCCACTCACAAGCATTCAGAAGGGCCAGAAATTCTGAAGATGGGTATTTTCCCAATATTGCTCTTCTCTAGCCAAAGAATCCTTTGTTCAGAGGATGGCAAAGGCAACTTAAGATCCACTGGAATATGATTACAAGTGTGCTTTTGCTTTTTCAACTTCTTCAGTCCACCAGTGAAGCTTCCCTCACCCCACTACTTTGTTTCCCCTTTGAGCACACCACACAATTAAAAGGAAGCTCTTCATGTAATAAAGAGGTTAAAGAGTTTGAGCATGAAATGATAAAATAATTGCTCTGGAAAAGTCTTTCCAATTCACTTATTTGGTCAGAAAAAAATGAAACTGACTCCAGAAAAAAATTATCTATTCTGAGGCCACTTTACATTTATTCTGAAATGGTATTTTAGCTAGAAATTCAGGCCATCTCATCTATGAAACTGAGTTTATTAGTTTTGGGGGTTTTTAACTTTTAGATATAGTCAAAGGCAAGAAAGGGACAGGATTTATGTATACATGCATATAGGCACATGTATACATATACACTGGCCTACCAACAGTGTCCACAAAGAATGCAGGGTTGAAGAGAATAATATTTATCTATCTCCCCACTCCTACTAGCCCCCAGTAAGAGTCTGTGGCTGCATCTCTACAGGGAGCACTGCTGAAGAGACCATATCACACAAGAGAATAAACATCCTTACTAGAGAACCACATTGCATTGAAAGCTGGAAGAATAAACACTTAGAATTGACTTCTAAGTGCTTGTAGGTGTTTACTATCAGTAAAGTTCTTGTGCATTCAAGATTAGACTCAAAAAGCATGCTAAGAATCATGTCAGTCTGGTAGAAAACATCTCCAGTATTTGTGCAAGCATAACTCACCTTTAAATACTTCAGTCTACAAGTGAAATCTAGAATATGACCTAGATCTGTTTTAGCATCCCCATTAGCACATGTAGGCTTCCCCTGGAGCAACTGTTGGGTGACAGCATATAACTGCAAGGGTCTGATGGTGAAGACTTCTCCAGCCATTAACAACTGCTCTCCTGAAAAACAGAATATGATGGTATCAAACACAATGTTGCAGTGGTTACAACAGAATAAAGAGTACATAGAATACCTAATATTAGAGATTAAACATCAGAATATTTGTCACATACTTTAAGCTCACAATGGAGGGACCAAAGTCCTGATAACCTAGGTGTTCAAATGGGCAAAAATTACACAAGCATGAAGCTCCTAATGCACCTAATGGCACATTTCCATCAATTTTAAAGAGGTCTGGAATCAAAGTTTATTTATATAATGTAAGAGTTACTAAGCTTTTTCCAACACAGCCCTAAGTTCTATGGCAGTTAGGATTTATTCTATAAGAACAGCACATGCCATGTAAAAAACCCAAACCTTAAATCTTTTGTCATGCTGCCTAAATGCAGAATTGTAGCAAATTGTTTTCTTTGAGATGATGAGGACTTTAACCACACTAATACCAATGTAAATTTCCAGAACATGAAATGCATTATCTGGTATTTTTACAACCCCATTTCATCCTAGGAACAGTAGAAAACAGCACCCAAAACCCTCTCTGAAGGCACAAGAGTTAAAGTGGACTACAGCAGTCAAAGCACACACATGTGGAATTAATATCCATCTTTCTCTACTTCCTGTTAGGGGCATCAATTTGACTTCATGGACAAGAACATCAGCTTTCATGATAGAGCATTTGACAACTCTGCTTGAGGAGTAAAGTTCCCTTTGGCTTCAGTGGGAGCAAGTCCAAGAGCCCCAGCTGCACATTACTGGAAGGCTAAATTAACATACAGCAGTCACACATCTGTTATTCTGGTATCAGTGAGACAACAGGCACTACAAAGTTAGGAGAAATTTCTTCAGAAACTTCCTTAAAATGTTCCAAAATTTGCTGAGAGAACTCTGAAATGGCTTCACCTAAAGTTAATTTTGTGCCAGAACAATCTGAAATGGCATGCTGAAGCATGCTTTACCTGTCACACGGGAATTATACAGTAGCATCTAGCATGTACTTTTAAACAAAATTACTATGGGCCAATCATTTCACATGCCTCCTGCTGCCAATGGACCAATTAGAGCTGTTGCAGCTACAGTAAGTGCATTTCATTTTCATCTGCCAGCCTCTGAAAAGCACATCCTTTAATTAACTGACTTAAGGTGGTCTCATGTTTCCTGAATTCCGGAAGAACGTTATTTAGATATGTAAAGTGGTCTCTTGCATTTAACATGCACTTGTATCAGGACTCTGATACAAAATCTTCCTTACATGTTACACTAAAACATACCAAGACAGAAAGCTTAGCAACAGCTCCTGATCACCAGTACCACACCCTGCCCTTTACAGACACAAACTAGTAAATCTTTTTCAAAGCCTCAATTTACCAATTTCTTTTGTTTCCAAAAGTAGCTGCACTACTGTTACAGCAGTAACTACAGTTACAAAGGCAGCTTGAATCAAAATGCAAACTGCAAGAAAAAGGTGAAGGGAAAAATGGGAAAGAAAAAAGTCTCATAGTCTGATATGGAAGATTCAGGTCTCTCATTTTCTGGAGATAAAACATTACAGGTATGTGAATGCAAGCACATAGAGAACATTCCCAGTTCAGCTCTTGCCAGTTCTTTACCTTTGTGGAAGAGGTCTTCAGCCAATGCAGCAGTGATCCCATTGATCTCCTGCAAAGAATAAACCAAGTATTATTTACATATTTAGGGTTTTAATTTTTCAGCCCAACTTGAAAGAAAGCTGTTTTGAAGAAACTCTTACAACTACAGCATTAAGACTAGCCTAATGCATCAAGCACTCAACTTTTCCTTGGAATATCACTAATACATAGAAAACCTTAGATTAGCAGGTCTACAGGGAAGAAGAGATATAAGTAGCAACGAGTTTTCTGTACTTCAACTATTATGCCTCCTACAGAGTAATTCAAGAGTCCCTTTTTCCCACCCATCATCATCTCCACCCTCCTGCACCTACCCAGGAGCTCAGCCTCCATTCAGGGCACTGACAGCTCCAGAAGGAAAGAAAAATCTGAAAGCTCTCAAAGCTGGGATTTGTTCTTTCTAAATCTGAACATTCACAAAGATCAGTACAAGCACTTCCCATCTGGGCATACATCCCCCTCCACAAAAAGCAAATGCTCTGTGGAAGTCCAGAAATAGTTCTGAGCAATTCCAACAGTGTTCTCTCAAAGGCCCACAGAAAGAACAAAATAAAACTATTTGTGATAGTGAAGCTTCCCCTAGACACATGCATCTCATTTTAAGGTAGCTGCAAAGGATAAACAGATATTATGGATCATCACAAAATTAATATTTGATGAGTTTACTTTGCTCACAAATCCCTCATGATTCATTACAAGGGAATAAATCCACAGTACATCTGCAGCAGACAGTTCAGCACATTTGATGAAGCAAGCATTTTAAAGAGCACATTCTTAGTATAACTGAAACCCCACCCACTGAGGATGAACAAAGCCTCCACACCATAGTTTTGAGAACAGCAAGCTAGAAGCTGCATTCCAATTGAAATTCAACAATTCTGACTCTCATTTGAATAAGCCAGTTACACTCCTCTGGCATGCACAGACTTAATTGAAAACTATATTCTGTATCCCTTTTGTCATCTGGGACAGAGCAGAATTTTTTTCTACATTTATAATTGAAACAAGATGATGACTTCAACTGTTCAGCCACTAGCAGGCAAAGAAAGCAACTCTATTCCTCTGTCAGACCTACAAGAGACTTCTGTCACAGCTCTAACTACATATATGCATTACACCCAGAGATCCATTGTTTGCAGGTGTCTCTGAACAGCAGTTTGTGGGCACTCAATTCTGTTCTTGCTAAAGCTATCTGTAAGTTAATGAACCAAATCTTCTGAGATGACAAAGTACAAGACAGTGCAACAAAATAAGCATCCCCGTATCACTGGAGACATCCTATTAAATGTCAAAATAACAATAATGTTCTATATTACTGTTACATGAAAATACTTCTCTTAACTAAACTGCACCTGGCTTTTCCCTGTGACATGTAAAGGCTTCAAAGTGGTTTTAATGTGTTTATGTTAGGAATTTCTACTGCATTTAATTCTATTAATCTGCAAAATAAAATTAAATAATTCCTATTGGAAAGACTACAAGTACAGACAAAAAAATACTGCAGCCTTCCTACATATATCAGGGATTATAATAATGGCTCAAGCACACACATGGGCTGTCTGGTATTACAGATATTTTAGAAGACCAAAGTTCTACAGGAAGGTCATTTTCCAGTAGAAGTGCTGTGGTAAGCATTTAGCTTTTCTGCTGAATAACTAACTTTCTTGGTAAATATTTAAAAGTAAAGTTCCAAGCAAAACCAGTTGAGTTTATACCTCAAGTCAGACTGCTTTAAAGCAATGAAATGCAGATTAAGCAATAAGTTTGCTCTTAAAACACAAGCACCATATGGAATCAGGGAAGCATTCATAACCTAATAACATTAGTTCTTTGGAAAAGGAAAAAATCATGAACATCACAGCAAGAGAAAGTATAATAGCCTAACTGAAAACCAAGAGAGGGACTGGGAAGAATTCTGCCTCCACTAAAAAGCTTTGTTGAAGTTACAGCACTGAAACATTAATGAAACAGACCATTTAAGAGACAGTAGCCAGAGAACAGAAAAATTACACAACTTCCTGGTGATCAGGTAGTTTGTGCCATCTGTTAAAACTTCCAATCCATTTTAGTAGGTTTGATTGTGACAAGCTCATGCTTCTCACTCAAATCTGAAGTGCAATAGCAACATTATGAAGTAAACCTTCTATTGTTATCCAAGTCAAATCCTAAATTCTCACCAGGATAATTATGTTCATGTAACTTAACTAAAACAGGTTTTTCTTTGTTGATAACACTTCATTAACACACCCAATGGACCACCTGTGATTCATTCCTGAAGCCTTTATATGAAATTGTGAAGGGCCATCTCAGCACATCCCCCCAAGAACAATTACTGTTCCTCCTTTTCCTTGAGCTCCCCAGTGCATTTTCTTCCTTACAAAGTTCATTCTTCCCCTAACAACATGATGTCATACTGGAAAAAAAACCCTCCTAACTATACATGGGAGATAGATGAACAAACTGCAGTCTGAACATGAAGGCAAGCCATTGCTTCTTTCTTCAAGCATCCTTTACTGTAACATTCTGTCTGCTAGCTGGAGATGGTTCTCCAGAGGGCAGTCCCTCAGTACTCTTTTTACCGAAATGCATCATTTTTCTTCATTTGGGCTACTGGAAACTGTTTTAGTGTGAACCACAGCTCTAACCATTAACCACTAAGTAAGGGGGTGTGGATCAATTATACAATGTTTCTTCAAAGAGCAAGCACTACTGACTTCAGCCTAACAACCAATTTAGCTTCATGTTTTATCCACAGCTTCCAACTATCCTGCCAGCATTTATTTTCCCCTCTTGAAGTCCCTACCTACACTACTTCTCAGCACAGCTTCTGCTGCAATAAAGTGGTGTCAGAAATCTTTAAATCTGCTTTATTACATTGTGCAAAATGGTGAAAAAGAGCAGTTTTAGCTATTTTGCAAAGATTTCACACAATTCTCTCCAAGTCACAGAGCCAGAGAAAGACACTCAGGCTTTCATTCATATGCTAAAAACATAACTCACATATAAATCAAAGTGTAGGAAGTGCGACAAAACTTTTGGAGCAGTAACAGGGAACTTGACAAGCAGAGTTTGCAGGTAGACCTCTAATTCCTTTTGTCTTTTCTCCACCAGGCTTTTGGAATTTTTTCCAATAATCTTCTTAGGAGGTAACAGATTTTTATCTATTTTCTTTTCTGAAACAAGCTGAAAGACAAAGACCAGAGTTACAACCCAACTCACTTCCTGAACTTGTACAGAAGATGCAGCAGAACACATTAAGAGCATGTTGTCTGATCCTGGTGAGATCCAAAAATAAAATTACTTCAGTAATTTGGCTTTCCCTCATTTTCACCTGCTTCTTTATTAAATCAGTACTGGTTAGCAACTATCCCATCATACTAACCAACAGTTTTACCATCCACCATACCCAGAAAAGAGGCTTTGTGCCAATCAAGCATTTGGTTACCAGATCAGTTGATCATAAACATTTGTCTTGGGAAGTTTAATGACTCTAGCCTGCACTCCACTCTGATAGAAGGTTCTACCCAAGGCCACCCTTCCCCAGTTGTAGAGGGGAGTGTAACAGGCTGAAATAATATTGTTCATACAAAAAAGGATTTAGTCTGCAGTTCAGATGGTATCTGGCAGATATTCTCACTCTTTATTTAGAAAAGAATTTGTCCCATACAACAGAACCACAAAAACTGTACAATACTAAGGGCACAGTTTTAATATCCTTACCTTTTCATGCAGGTCATGGAAGTCACTGTAACGATGTTTGACTGTCCACTGATGACTGCCAACACTGACCTGAATAATGTATACCTGAAAAGAAGAAATTAAAGTAAGCGCACTGCAAAGCATTTGTCTTAGAGAAGCTGACTGTGAGACGTGCTGTTAATGTAGCACTATAAGGTGATTCTACATTCTGAAAGTATCTGAAGTATCGCAGTTAACTAAAATCTAATCCAGACTCTAAGGTGACTTTGCTAATGTAAGATGCTGCATCTCATTCACAAGACTGACCCCCACCACCATACAGATAGCAATGTAAAGCAACAGC
>JANHGB010009722.1:0-44770 GCA_026283785.1 Coracopsis vasa | reverse complement strand
CCCTGTGAGGGTGCTGAGGCGCTGGCACAGGGTGCCCAGAAAAGCTGTGGCTGCCCCATCCCTGGCAGTGTTCAAGGGACTTGGAGCAACCTGATGTCGTGGAAGGTGTCCCTGCCCGTGGCAGGGGGTTGGAACTAGAGGTGGTTTAAGATCCCTTCCAACCCAAACCAGACTGGGATTCTATGGTTCCTTTTTTTAAATGAAAATTGCTTCATTACACTTCAAGAATCTAATTTGTGCAATGTAATAATAAACATTTCCTTCTCAGAGCTCTCTCTGTATTATCTGAGGGTGTATTTTACCTTTCATTACAATATGTTGCATTTTTTAAATCAATGTAAATACAAAACAGCAAAACCCCACAAGACAGGTTTTTACCCCAGCTCAACATACGTGGGTGTCTCTCAGCCGAAGAGCAGTACATTGCATCAGTGTGAAGCCTTTTCCTCAACATCTGGTACTTACGACAGGAACTGTTACACTACCAGAGAGTATAGAAATGAATCATCTGACTTCCCTAGACATACAGGTTTGGGATAAGAAACTAACAGAAATAGCAGGATTTATCACGTTAAGGAATTAAAACTGTAACGCTGTACATGAAGACAGAGCAGTTCTCACAGCCAGTAATTTATTATTCTACAGGACGCAGATCAATACCCATCAGCTTTATGAACTGTTTCACTTCAGTTGCTGTTCCTGCTGTACTTTTACTTCGCAGAGATGAGGTTTAAATCAAAACCTCAGAACGAAGACGAGATGATGTGCCACGGGAGACCCAGCTGAGATGCAAGTTCTCCTAGTGCCTTCCCACCTCCTGCGAGCCACACACTCGGAAGTGCTCAGTACCACAACCAAGCAATCAAACTGTCAAGTCTCACTGCCAGTAACAGGAGTTGCCAGATAATCAGCACATTTACAGATCTTGCACTAAAAGCAAGAGCTGTGTAAGAGAACAATATTTGGTAGTGGAGGAGAAGGCTAAGGAGAAACCAGTGGCAAGCTCAGAGCCATGTTTGAGGGTAGAATTCCTATTGAAATGCTAACATTTATGCATATCACTGTACAGACAGCGTTTTCAAAAAGCAGAACAAAGCAACAATATAACCCCCACCAAAACCAGCCTTTGCTTCCCTAACTTTGCTTCAGTACTACCTGCTCTCATGCACACAACACTCGCCAAGCCTGTCTGGTTGGCACACACCTAAAGACAAAGCAGTCGTGCAAGCTTCTGCGAAAAGCAGCCAAACAGTGGAAGGGAAAGGGCAAAACTAAACACTGTCTTAAATAATCCAAAGTGAATGCTATTAAATTCTTCCTTCAGCTTTACAACCACTTGTGTGTGTTTGTTCATTCCAATGGCCACTTGCAAACCTCAGTGAGGCGTGATGAAAATTATAGTGTTTTGTGAACATAAACTATTACAAAAAGCTGCCATTTGTTACTAACAATGAACCAAGAAATGGCAACCCTCATATATCCCATCTGTCGAAATGGTAATGGGCCTATGCAAAACTCATTGCAGGGGCAGAACCCAATTACCTCCCTTTGGGTCATTCAGTGCAAACAACATTCACGTCACCGCAGGTTTCATCAGCAGAAACACTCAAGATGAAGTGCAGCTCCCAAGATTTTATTACGCCAACCAGGTATTTCTCAGACTTTGAAATCTTTTCAGTACTCACTTCAAACTGACTTCACACACTCTGAACTTGAATTAGAATTTCTATGTATTTCAGAGCTCTGCTAACCTATTTGGGTGCTGCTCCCAAGATACAGATGTTTGTCTTGCTCTGCAGTGTGAGATTTGGGGCAGTCAGGCTCTGTGTTGGCTTCAAAAATCAAAGCACAGATTTTGCAGAGCATTTTATCTTGTGCCTTTATAAAGTGTTTTTAAACCTAAACATACACCCTTATCCCCTAATGCTAGTTGTGAAGCTGGGCTCCTTTAAAACACACCACTCTAGTGCACCCAAGAAACAACCCACACATCAGAATGTCTCCACTATCACCAACCCTGTTGCTGAAGCTGGAAGCTCAGCCTGAAAGTAGTAAAACACTGATAACGGATACAATTGTAGCTACCATCCGCTGAGGTTTGCCACAGTCACAAGGTACAATTCCCGAAATTTGCAGGCCTTCAAGGCATTTCAGGCCACCTCTGGAATACTGGACTGCATTATATACTACAGGTCCCTGCTACACCATAGGAAAGACGTGGACAGGCTAGAGAGGGTCCAGAGGACCACAGAGATTATCCAAGGACTGGGAAGTCATGTCAGGAAAGGCTGAGAGAGCTGGGTTTGTTCAGCCTAGAGATTAGAAGGCTCAGGGGGAGACCTTGTTACCATGTTCCAGTATTTAAAGGGTGGCTATAAGGAAGATCCTATGATTCAAAATAATAAAACCACCAAAATACTGGGAAATTTGAAAGAAAAGCAGATCCCTAGATGAAACCTTACTAAGAAACAAGCAACTGTAAAATAACAAGGAAGAAAGTTAACAACTGCAAGACAAAATTTGAATCAGTAGGTCAAAAGTGATCTTACATTACTCTATTGTATGATAAGAAAATAACAACAGCCTAGTCTCAGGCAGGGGCAAGAGCTTATAAAGCAGCAATGCAGTAATTCTGTATCCTTCTCAAAGTCTTTATGCTGCAGTGAAAGAGTCAACAAGTGAGACCTCTTTACAAGTCTGAACTGTACTTTGAGGGACTGCTCACAACTATCTTCAATGATGGGACTGAAGTCTCAAAAGTTTTTAGGTACCAGAATAGTAGTTTTTAAGTTATGAAGATTTGATTGTTCAGAGGGATACTATTAAAACCTTAATGTTCAGGGGAAGGGATTATGGTGAGGGGGAAAAAGTATCCAAGTTACCCCAAGCTTAGAAGAATGGGATCAAAGCCTGGACCAGGACCCAAAGTTTACAACAGATTCTAGTCTTTTCATTAGATCAAACCAAAATGTGTGTTCCATGTGCACTTGGCATTATAAGATCCATCTGCAACTCACACCCATCTCTATTAAAAGCAAGTACTTGCTTCAAGTTATTTCTTATGTACTAGCTTTGGTAGACCAGTGACCCAGTAATTAGCATCAGATGCTTATCTTAAAGGTACTTGGCAGAGATCAAACCAGCTCGACAAAGAACAAAAAAAAAATAAGACAGACAAATAGAGAATACACATCTTCCACAAACCACAAAAAAAATAGCCCTCCACTTTTTCTCCTACACTATTTGACTATAAACTGGTTTTGAAATTGGTCTACTACAAACGGGTGTATAGACCCTAAAAGAAAACTGAGTATTACCTGTTTTCCTCTGCAACCCTACAGGACCAGCATCTAGAGCAGAGTTAAGCTTTGGCTTTTGTTTCTTTGCTTGTGGAAAATCACTTTCTCCCAAAATGTTCAAGCAGCCCTGCAGGCTTGAGATTAAAAAGCAAGCAAGGCTCCCAGAGCCAAAAGTTGACTTCTCTGGGAGCCTACAAGCAGCCCTTCCACATGTGCTTCCATGGCCTGCACATCTTGTGACGCAACCCCTCACACTGTGGACTTGTATGATAAGCACCAGCACATCAGTGTGTAATCAATTCATTACTGAGTATTTCATATGTAGAAGAGACAGCTAATTGCCTGAGATTAACAGAATTTTTATCATCAGTAACAGCTACAGGTGCATCTGTGGACCTGCGACTCAAATGTAACATTTTCAGCCCATAGGCAGGGACAAATCTACTAAAGCTGTTCACAGAAGAATGATTTCTTTTTTTCATACTCACTTCCCACTAATTTTATTACTGACATACCAGTAATTACTGTCTCTAAATGCCTTCCCTACTTTCTCCAATTTTAATTATACTGTGTCAGCACCTAAAAATGTACAAACCATGCACAAGACAAAGAAGATGCGTTTCCTACAGAGGATGCAGAGTTTTTCAGAAGAAGGAATACAAGAGCAAGGCCTCATGAGGCAGAAGACACCAGCTTTATTTTGCAGAGCTTTGCACAGGGAGTCCCCAGTAGGGATAAAATTAAACACCTATTTTTGAAGGGCTAGGACAGACAAACAGAATAGAACTGCAAAAGCCAACAGAGGCAAAATACTTTTCTCAACTCTTAATCTACCTCGCCATTCTCCCCAGACTCATTTCTCCCTAAAAAATGATGACAAAGTAAAGGCTTGCTTGTTACTCCAACTAATACAAAAACAAGGATCACCATCAGCTTTTAAGAGCTTTTTTTGCCCTTTCCTCCCCAGCTTTTCTACCACATCTAATACACTAGCCCATTCCAATAACAACATACATCAAACCATTTATAAAGGTGGTAACTTATCTTTGCAGGTCACTTTCCTGAGGGGAAACAGTAGCAAGTAATTCTCCCTACATCCAGCACCTAAAAGCACACCTTCAGCAGTCTCTCCATTGCTCACTGAGTAGGTTAAGTGTGTGCAGGCTCACATTCTCCCCAACTCTTTATAAATCAATGCAAAATGTCTACTTATGAGAAGTTCCATATTAGAAGCACATAAAATAATGTCTAAGAAGCATTATGGTGGTTCAATAATGATTTGTCTTTAAAAGCAAGTAAAGGTCAGAGCACTACAGTCACAAGTAAGATGAACTGCTATGGTTCAACTTTCTCAGATACAGATACATTCATAAAAGGGTTCTCAGATTCAAACCTGCTTGCCATCTCTAGAAAATACAGTTTGAGAAGGCAAAGGGGACTCTAAGACAGGGCCTCTTCAGGAGACCGCTGTCCCTCTGCCTGATAAATATAGCTGCCTTCCAATTTGCAACTATTAAGAATCATTCCTCTTCTTATGTGAGAGGGAATTATCTAATTCATCACAGTTCAGCCTTAACCTGATAACAGCACCTACAATTAGGGTATGTGTCTGTAATATTTCCTCAGAAAGTTAACTCTTCTCCTAATCCCGAAAGTCTCTATCCATCCAATGGGAAAGTCGCTACAGCTATGAAAGGAAAGAGCTGGGGACTGGATCTAAGAAAAAAAGTAAAGCCCTACTATGCTAAGCATACGATACTATAAGAAAGCTGGAAAGAAGCTTTTTACAAGAACATGTGGTGACAGGACAAGGGGGAACGGCTTTAAACTGACAGAGGGGAGACCAAGATGAGATCTTAGTAAGAACATAAGGGTTCTTCCTGTGTGGGTGCTGAGGCGCCGGCATAGGCTACCCAGAGAAGCTGTGGTTGCCCCATCCCTGGCAGTGTTCAAGGCCAGGTTGGATGGGACTTGGAGCAACCTGCTCTAGTGGAAGGGGTCAGTGTAGGAGGGGATTGGAACTAGATGAGCTTTAAGGTCCCTTCCAAAACCATTCTGTGATAAACAATATTATTCTTGCTGCAGCAAGGCTAATACATAAAAGACAATGCAGAGAACTACTTCAGTGATGTGTACATGCCATCCACCTGATGTAGGGTACAATCCAATATACTTACATTTTACAAATAGGAAACAGAACTGTTTCTTCTGCTTTCACCCATTCTATATTCTTTCCTGTCTCACTAAGTAACATTTTTAGCAAAGAGATAGTAGCAGATCACAAAGCAACATTTTACAGGCAAAGTACACTTTGCCCAGCAGTGACATACATGTAGTACTTCCTGTTTATTCTTTATTTTATAAAATATTCCAGAGCAAATCTGGGTAATTATTTTGTTCTGATGCAAAGATTGCTATTTAACAGCATGTCAGAATTCTGCTGGCACTCTAATCGGTTGGCTGTGTCACTTACGTGCTAACAGAAGGACATAAGAATTACTTAAGAGATTATTCCAAAATGTCCTTGGTGGGAGTCACTTCTTGACTTATAATTTTAAAATCTATTTAAAACATTAATTTTTTATTTTTTTTTTAATATATCACCAGAGTCATCTTATAAAAATACAAAACACTTCCCTGCCTCATTAGGAGTATACTTAACAATGCCTATTTAAAAGCTAACAGCCAGTTTCCCACCTTAGGTCTTCCAACAGACAAGAGAGATGTTAGTGCTTCTTATAACCTTAAGATAATTCAGAACATGTTTTAGAGCAGCATCACTTCTTGAAGGGTTTTAGCAGCTAAGATTTTAATACAGTATCAATTTCTTCCAGAATGCTTAAAAATATGCAGTGCCTACCTCCTGTTGCCTGACCTTTCAAACATACCAACAGTACAAGCTCTAGAGGTGAAGCTTTTCCTAGCAGAGAAAGTATGGTTTTCCTGCAGTTTTCCTGCAGTTTCAACACTAATGTGCATGGGTATCAAAGGCTTCCACTAGAGAATTTTTCTCCACAACATATCAAAGCAAACACACAGAACCCAGCTCTAATCTCACTCAGCACACAGGAACTGCAGCTCCAGTAACATTCAAAAGACTTGAGCTCAAAAAAGGAGAATTCTGTGTAAGTATTAATTATGCAAATTAAATAAGTATATGCTTTTGAATGTATTTCACTTATTGAAATGACCCAGAATAATAACTTCATTAGAATTATTGGCTCAGCACCACAGTTAAATTTATTTCAATGCAGGATTAATTGGGGGAGGGGGGAATAATTTGTTTCCAAAACTATTTTCAGCCTCATACCCAAGACATGTTGTTACTGTAGAGCAACATGCAGCAGGTACAGGTGCAGCTTGGTAGGTAAGTAACATCTTCATTTTGGTCAAAATTTTCCATGAAGTGAGGAAAAAAAAGATGATTAGCAAGAACAACATTATTCCAGCTGGGTTTTTTGGGTGGTTTTTTGTTTGTTTTTTTTTTCTCTAGTTTGGCGTTAAACGTGAAAGAAACCAAGCTGAAATCTGTGCATTACTGATCAATATTTGCATGAGTAGCTGCAATAGAGACAGGCAGAGTTAAAACACTGGAACCTATTCAGTATTGGTGTTCCTTCTTTTTAGACATTTTCTCTTTTGGGTTCTTTGTTGGTGATTGTTGTGGCTTAAGCAGTATGTATTCCTCCCAACCACTAGATTTAACCTTCACTTAAACTGTGTCTAACATGATCAATAGTTAACTGTGGTTTGGGAGTTTTTCAACAAGCTACTGCTAGTTTTTCCTCTAGATTTCACAGCCACCACTAACCTAGCTCTCATCTTGTTCCCTTTAAAATGTATACAAAGGAAGAAAAGCTATTAAGGCATTTAAAACATTGAGAATTAAAAAAATATCTATTGGAATCTTTTTTTTTTCTCTAGTTGTGCAAGATCCACTCTAGAGAGTTTCCCCCCCCTCCACCTTTCTTCAGTTAATAGTCATCACAGCACCACCTTGGGGCACACAGAGGAAGCTGGGGTTAGATGAAACCACGTCTGAAATTATTTCATTGAATAGCACCATATCCCTGCCAGTGTTCCTAGTAAGAAAAGGAGACAAACCTGAACTACAGGGCAGAAGACAGCTCGCAAGAAGACAGTTCAATGGCTAGAAAACAACAGCTAATGATCCTCCAACTCACCAAATGCCTCCCTCAGATGATTTACCACATCTGCCTGGGATACATTAGGCATCACCCTGGAGCATATCAAGGCCCGCTTTTAAGTATCTGATTCATACACTTGACCTGTAACTTTAGTCCCAGCAAGCTGAACCTTCTGGAGCTCTGACAATATTCTGGCAAAATCCTACTTAGAAGAAAAAGAAAGGAGAGAAGAAGAAAGGGGTTGGCAGAAGGGGGAAAAGAAAGGATGGACAAGTTGCACACTCCAAAGTAGGAGAAACAGGAGAATTAAACCACCTGCACTTACACTGTTGAGAATTCAGCTAAAGGCAGTGGAAACAGCTTTATTACCCAATGACTGGTATTATCCAGTCTCTACACCTGGGCAGAACAAAAATCTATGATGAGAGAACACAGACACAATGACTGACCTCAGGAACTACATGGTTGAGGAAACAAGCCAGGGTTTTGCCATAAACCCATTGATGGCCCTGAAAGAATTAATATCAGCTAAAGGAAATTAAAAAAAAGAAAAGACAAGAAAAGCCCACAACTTTTAATGACTAATGAGAAACCCTGCTCTACAACACAGGAATTCATACTATAACTCAGCATACTGCCCATTAAAAACTATAACAGCAACACCAAAAAACCACCCCAGTTTAAAAGTTTATTTTTAACTTACTGGTGGGATGACTGTTTTTATTTATAGGTTAATTGAAGCAAAAATGATACACATACATAGATACATAGATACACAAACATCCACTTTGGATGACTTCAGTAATACCAACCTGTAAGAGTTTTATAAGGCTATAGCACCAGCATCATGTCATTGGCATCTCTTGACACGACAATGACGGTTCCAGTCGGACTGTGTGAACATTTTGTTGCTGTGCTGACAAACTCTGAGCTACCACAAGGCAACACTTGGTGGGTGGAAAGAAATTTTTTCCCTTCACACTCTTGCTGGTGATAAAGGCCAATATGAAAGTTTGGAAAATTACCCTTCTGTTACTCCAGCACCACCGCTCCTGAACTGCTTAGTTCTGTTACTGCCAGAATCTTTGCTCTCCCGGGTTTGACAGAAGCCTCCTTTCTTTGAGCAACAAGCATCTAACTACAGCAACTGTCACACAGCTGTAGTCCCAGTGAAGTTTGATCAGCTACACTCAAGCCAAAATAATTTGACAGCAGGAAGAAATACCTCACTTGTTGGATGAAGATATGCTGTGCTGAATATTACAAAGACCTTACATGAGATAGGAGTGAGCTGTAGGAGAACAGCCTCTTGCCCGTGAATAACTGGCATTGTTGTAACCTAGTTCAGCTTTTTCAGACACTGCTTCCCACTGAGAAACTGAGCAGTTTCTCAAACACTGATGTTTCTTCTCTTCCAAAACAACACAGAAATTACAGTGAAGCAAAAAATGCCTTCAGTTTACCTGGGGCAAGGGGACAACACCCAGTGCCCTAAGGCATATCTGAATTTCTGCTGATCATAAAAGTCACAACAATACCTCGGCTGCCTTGTTACACTGCTGCTAAGAAGAGTAAATGGAAATGCTAAGGGATTACTAGCACATAACAACCAACCCCCTACTACTTGATGAAAAATATAAAACTTAGGTATAGGCTAAATAAAAATTGGAGTGGTTTAAGGAAATAGTGCATTGATATAACAGCAGGAGTGAAGAGACACTGCTAGAGGAGAGTGTCTTTGTGGGTTTCACTCTCTGTCTCAGATTGACTTATGTATCAGTAAGGCTTTCCTCCTGCCTAGCTAGTTTGCAAGGTGATGATTTGCATGCAAACTACTTTGTTACTGTTTTAATAGTAGTAGTGCAGACATCATAGAATCATAGAATAGCTAGGGTTGGAAAGGACCTTAAGATCATCTAGTTCCAAAGTATTTTTACTTTTACCTTTTTCCATTACCTATTTTCTGCATCTCTACAAAGATGCAGAAACATCATCCACAGAGTTTGCTAACCAGAACTGCTCTAGTGCCCATCTGGAAGGCAGGCTGACTCCACCACCAGAAGCCAAGCAAACCTCTAGCACTGCTGAAACAGCTAATTACATCATTTTTTCAAAGGAGTCTTGCATTTGCTCTTAACATAGAATTGATCTGACCCAGAAACAAAAGGGAACAGACATTGCTAATAATAATTTATCCCACTGGTGTGATTTTAATTGTTTCCATGGTTTAAATCTAGCTGACAGTACACATAACTTACCTAGCTAGGCTTCATCTGAGTAGGCTCACTAAAGACAACCTTTCAGAAAGAGCCACATGGCTCAAGAGGATGATGGCATATGAAGCTTTTCATATCTAAGTACCTACTTAAAACCACCCCTAAATATGCCCACCTCTATATTTAACAGGTTACGTGGAGCAAACAGAACAGTTTGAGCTCAGTTTCCAGGGAAAAAGTAACCTGCAGATTGGTTGTAATTTACACTTGAGCAGTTAACTACAATAAGTCTATGTCACATGGACTAGGCAAACTGAACGGCTCTTTCCTGAATGGAAACTGCCCATACTAAACTGGATATAGAATGGAGAAAAGGAATTCTGTAATTTTGTGACAAAATGCAGGACCTCACCTTCAGAAACTCCTGTTATATAGGAAGATGAATTTACTTACAAGATCTGGCCTCCAAAAAAGCAGCAACTTAATGGAGCTTTATACTGTACAGACAATAAATCTAAATTAAGGTCTTTTACTTACAAGCCATATAAAACATGAATTAGCATATAAAAGCTTCAGCATTGTGCGTGACCAAATTCTCCTTTATGTACTTGTGTCCTTTTTATGTACAAGGAAGCAACACAAGACATACCAGCTCTCTCCCAGGACATAATAAATAAATTATCCCCTTTCAATAAACTAACTCAGAAAACCAAAATGGTTTCAATAAATTACAAGCTGTGTAATCCTACTGAGGTCTACAGATTTTTACCTTTAAAAAGAAATAACTACAGTGCAATTTGAAGTTACCTGGTCCTCCATGATCCATAATGGAAATTATGTATTATTCCATGCATCTTCACAAGGAGCAAATTACAATGGCTGAGAACACCTTCAGTTAAATGACAGTGGAAAATACTGCTAGGCTCTTTAGAGTATTTCTGATTCTGATGAGTTTGGCAATCTCTGTGCATTTGTAATAAATACTACTGCAAAAAAAATAAACATCTAAAACATCACTAGACTGAGTTAAGAACTTCAAGCCCAAGTTAAGAAGCATCATCTATAGTCACTGAGAAGCAAAAGAACATGGAGAATGAAAACACAGATATTCCACATGTCCGCAAAAGCACATCACCACTGTTCTAGAGAGACAGAAACTGACAAAGGGCAAAAGATTCTGTGTTTCTCCTCATTAGAAATACTATGATGTCCGTTCCTACCTCTGTAATAATTAGATCCAATTGGGCTCTATAAAAGAGGTGGCGTTTGCCATTCACGTGGACTATCATGACCATGTCTGGGAGAAAGAATGCCAGGCAATAAACAGCTGTAGCAACGAAACCTTCAGAGGACAGTCACAGCGAAGGAACAGGACAAAGTGAACTTGCCTTCATTCAGTTTTTGTATTTTTCCAAGTGCCTGAGAAAAGCTGTTGCCTTCCTATCCAGCATGGACTACTAGGTCATTGCATCCTTCATGTAAAACAAAACTTGTGTGCCCTGCCTTCTCCAAGCCATGGAGTTTAACATTTGCCTAAGCTAAATGACTTATTTCCTGTAGTGCTGATTCCAAGCAGCCACTGGCCCCTCTATAGCGGTGTGACAACTTCAATAATTGACTTCAAGAGCAGAATGAAACAGCACAGTAATGTAAGCCAAATCTCTCAGTAATCAAAATCTCAGCTGCTAAACTGCTGTCAATGTACAGTGATAACCATCTCAGCTGTTCACAGATACCAAGCAATTAGGCCGGCTGAAAAGACTTCAGTTTGAATTTTGCCACAGCGACTGATGGATTGAACAACAAATGCCAGACAGGCCCTTATGACATCACTAACTCTTCAGTTTCACCAAGGTAAGTTAAAACGTTACGCTGTGCTTTTCACGCACGCACAAGTCCATCCTTCTTCCAAAGGACCTTCTATCTGCTCAGGTTTGCAAATGCTCTGCAGAAGCAAGAGCTGAGGCTGGTGCTCCAGCAGGCAGAAGCAGTGGTGAAGCAGGAGATGGACTTAGAAGCTACTGATCAACCTGGAAAGACTACTCAGTGGGGCAAACCTGTGAGTGACATTCAGTTTATGCACAGGGAGCCACATGGCTGTAAATGTGCAGTAATGCCACAGAAAAAGTGGGATAGGACAGTACAACAGTACTGAGGAAGCAAAACAGGATTTTTGCTTTCATCTGACAAGGTCTGACAGAAGCCTCCTCCAGAGGAACAGAGCTGCATTCACCCTCCTCAGCAATAACAACAAATTCCTGGTTGGGCTTCTCCTGAAGCTTATTTTGCCATAAAAAGAAGTGGGTTTGCTTTGTTGTGGTTGTTTTTTTTCTTAATGATTATTTTGTTTAAGTCAATACACTGAACAAATAGCAAAGCAGAAAAGTCACTCTAAAGGAAAACGAAGGCTTTTTTACACTATTTTAAAAGAGCCAATAGCAGTCACCACTTACACTTCACCTCAAGGTTCCTTGAAATGTACTTAAAATAACAGGGCATAACAGTTGAGGATGACTTACTTACAGATCAGATACCTCTTCAAGTATTATTAAACTCTAAAGAGCTCACTTACAAAAAGCCATTTTTCTAAATGAGCATAACTGTTCCTCTGATGTAGGGTATCAGATCATAGAGACAGTATAATAAAACTGAAAGGAAAAAGCCCTTAATGTCTCCACCTATTATGTGATTATTGCTTTTCTTGTAAGACATTTGGAAGCTACACATATGTGTGAAATTGAAGACCTACCTGCCAAGCAAAGAGATGCTCTCTACCACAGAGGTAAGAAAGACCATACACCACAGGTTCCTACAGAAGCTACCTGTCTCATGAGTGCTCATCAGCAACCTACAATCTTTGGAGGGCTTTTTCCTGGGTTAGAACTTCTGTTACATCTGAAAGTGTTACATATTTGTGCTACGATTTTACAAGGGGAAATGGTGTGGAATTGCTAGATGGGGAAAATAGATCCACAGTTATTGAAAGAAAAGACCTATTCAAGTAATTTTTAAAACTTTTCTCAAACTGAAGTCAGGAAGACTTTTAAATAACAGTGACAAAAAAAAGCCCAACCCAACAAAAAGACTGATTCACCAAGAACGGTATTTCCAAACTAAGCATCAGTGAAGCACGTTCAGGACATGTTAATTTTTACTTTCATCACACTCTTTGCTCTTTTAAAATGCATAAATAATGGTCAGATATTTGAGTGTTTCTATGATCACTTTGGAGAAATTGGAAAACTCAAATTTGACCAAATAAAATTTCAGAAAATAATAACCTAGGATAACATTGAAAGAAAACACAGTCACAAACAGAATTACAACCTCTGGAATATGTAATAATGAAGGAAAGCAACAGCCTGACAACACTACGTAACCTAAAAAAAGCATTCAAAGCCCATGTATTAAACTCCATTTATGTTTACACACCTCAATGCTTTGCAATTCCTATTCAAATCAACAACTGCAGTAAAGATAAAATTTTGCTCCTGATTTTCAGTCAGGCACACATAATCAGTTCCTGCACTGTTGGTCCATTTGTGTGCCTGTTTCTGCATATAAAAACCTGAATGAAAAAATACTACACAATATTTCTCTGTAAATGAAGCTACACACCAGGAAAAAATATCTCTTTAAACGCTAAACATGTGAAGCTCATTACAAGTGAACAGTGAGCAGCTGCAGCAAGGCAAGAGGATGTTGGGGAACACAAACAGGGGCATCACCACTAGAGACAAAAATGTCAATGTCCCACTCTACCTGGCGCTTGTCAGGCAACACCTGGAATACTGGGCTCAGTTTTGGTCCCTGTTATACAAAAAACATGTGGACAGGCTGGAGAGGGTCCAGGGAAAGGCCACAGAGATGACCATGGACTGGGAAGCCATGAGAGAAAAGGCTGAGAGAGCTGAGCTTGTGCAGCCTGGAGAGAAGGCTCAGGGGAGACCTTGTCACCATGTTCCAGTATTTAAAGTGTGGCTACAAAGGTGACAGAGACTCTCTTTTTACAAGGAGTTACATGGAAAAGACAAGGGATGATGGGCACAAGCTACTCCTTGGGAGATTCTGAATGGACACAAGAGGAAAATTTTTCACAGTAAGAACAATCAGCCACTGCAATACTCTCCCCAGGGGAGTGGTGGATTCCCCAACATTGGACACAACATTGGGCAGGATGCTGGGACATCTTGTCTTGGTCATGCTTTGCCTAAAAAGGTTGGACCAGATGATCCGTGAGGTCCCTTCCAACCTGGGATTCTGTGATTCTAAACCAGACAAACAAACAAACAAAACAAGCCCAAGCTCTTAATGTGTAAAGTACTGAAAAGCACAGAAACCTCAAAATGTTCACATAACCATAGACCATCTCATAGCATCATTTTGCTTAGCTGCTTGCTTCAGTCAGAGTGGGTCACTTTCACTCTTGTCTGTCATTCTATTAAAAAAAAGTCTAAAAGAAAACCATTAAATAAGCACTTTCCAGCTGGGATTTTTTCATCGGCAACATAAAATATTCAGAGCAGCAAAGCTTACTCTGCCACATTTTAGCTTTATATTGCAATATAAAGTTAAAATAGCAGAAGGTGCTGGATGCCTGAAGCAGGTGAGTGTTTAGGTGATAGTTTACACATACAAAAACCATACAGAAACATGTCACTCTAGGTTAAGAGTGTCTCTGCACAAATACTAATGGTTTTACTGGCTCTGAACCAAATTTATCTATGGTAAAATCTCATTCGCTAGGCATGTCATAACTTTAGTCCATAAGATTATACTGAACTAAGGCTTTAAAACCTATTCATGAAGTTAAACCTCCTGCAAAATAATTAATTTAGAATAACTAGGATTAACACTACTTTCACACACGTAAGTCATGAAGTCTGCAAGTATCCAGATAACGTCATTGCCACACTGGAACTACCATTCCAGTGCACCCAGTGTCACTCACCAGAGGGGCCTGCACAGGGAGCCTTACTCCTGCTCCACACACCCTTCCACTCAAAACAAAGCCACACACGTGACCCAATAATATCTTATTTTACCTTTTTGCTCTGCTCAAAGCTCAGACAGGCCAGCTCTGAGAGGGAGAGTGTTGTGTAGCACCTGTGGGCTCCCTGCCTCGCTTCTGACAGCATTTGGAACAATAGGAACAGCACATTTTATTTAGCAAGAAATTCTGAAAACCAGAAGATAGATATTGCAACACTTCCCACAGCAAAAGAAATCAAAATGCCTTTGAAAAATAAGATTATCAAGGCTTGATTTCTAAGAGTCAGCAGTGGTTCATGGGGCTTCTGGGCATACCTGGCTGCCTGCAAGGGCTCAGCATGGCAGGGCAAAAGTGGAGGAGCCAAGAGATTTGTGAGGTCCTGTTGTGAAACAGGGAGCCTTAGTGCTGGTCTAAAATCTCCACATGAAGTGCCATAGGCCTCCTGGGGCTGTGAATCCCAGCAGTCCTCACAGAAGCTCTGTCTGCAACTGCCAAACCAAAGCTGAACTAGCCAGAAACAAGCTGTTTCCAATGGTCTGTTTCCTTAGAATTTCTAAAGGATCCATTTCCATAAACACGTTGGGTTACAGTGAATTTCATTTTTCAGCCAAAAACGGTTTTGTCACAAGTCTCCACCATTCCTGCCACCAAATTAAAAACCATAAAAAGAATGAATTTGTTATGCAATTCTGGCCAGCTGGATTCTTTCTCTGCAGCTATGGCAGAATTCTTCCATGACCTGGAGCCAATTTCTCACCCATGCTCACTGATCATGTGCTGTGCATTTTCAGTATCCAACCTGAAACCACCAGATATGCTGAACCCTCAAAGCTCCAACTGCAAGTTAACGGGTGTTGGAGCCTGGAACAGGATGAGTACTGTTATTACATTTAAAAGTTTTAAAAGGGCTGACAGGGCTGCAAGTCAATGCTCTTCACAAGGGGACGCTAGTCCACATTCTGCATCACTAGATTATCTTTTTTAGTTACCTCATGATTCCGAGATGAAATGTACTATCACTGACCTACTGACAACTCAGCACAGAAGCACTGATTCTCTTGCTTTGATGTTGCACAACACCCACACAACAGAGCCATGTAAAATACGTTATTTCTAACACAAAGATTATAAACTGAGGTTTCCCCACCCCAGATCGTGCTAGGGAAAGTGATACTGCAACTTCCAGTAATTATCTCTTCCTGATGAAAGACATCATGTGGTTTCAGAAACAAAATAATTACTTTCACTGACACTACTGATAACATTTTAGCTGGAGCTATCAATGTCAGTATTGCTGTCAAGCTGTTACTGGTGCCAGATTACATAACATACTTGCGGCCACGGAACTAGCTCAGCTACTGATCCACTCTCCCAAGACTGGAATATGAACCACTGTAACACATAACGGTTTGGTGGAACAAGGTTTTTAAAAGATTAGGCTTGATTCTGGTTAGCATGACATTAGTATTGGTATCATTAGGGTAGTTAGTATCAATGAGACCCCTCCCTGGAAGGTGTCCCTGCCCATGGCAGGGGGTTGGAACTGGAGGAGCTTTAAGGTCCCTTCAACCCAAACCAGTCTCTGATTCTATGACTACCGACCTTAACTGGAAGCTACTACTGACACACAAAGCTGTAATGCCTTTCAAAACAAAGATGCTTACTTTGTCTGGAAGGATTAACTGGATCTCCCACTTCAAGCAAATACAATTTATTACAGCACGTTAGACCAGCCTTTGTACTTGGATCTTACATGTAATATTGGACATTCCAACAAGATAACTCAAAGCAACAATAAAAAACAAAAATAAATTGCATTTAGTTATTTGTACTAACAAAGAAGGAAACTGATGTACCCTACCCCCGAAACTCCGCATGGTAATTTCTTAGTGTATTACATTAATTTAAAGGCTCTCATAATGCTTCCTTTCAGAAAAAATCTTTCTGTATAAAAAATTGGATCTTACAGAGATTTCCAGATACTCAATTTTCCCTTTAATTTACATACAACTATGATAGTGTAAAACCAAACAGTAAACATACATAACAGCGATAATCTCAAATGCATTAACATGATGTCTAGAACCGCTAGGTTCCAACTCTGATGAAGGATACTGAAAATAATACTTGATTCCTGTCTTCAAACACTGCATTTTTCTATAAATGCAGTTCTTCTGAAATGCCCAAGACTTAAAGACTGTAGCAAATGGCCATGGGTTGTACTAAGAAGCTTAGCAACCAGCTGCAAAACCTGTTCTAAATTCTATTCACAAACCAGAAGCTCCTCCCTGATCCACCATCACAGCACATGGGCAACAAAGGGGCTCCTTTCCTTAAAGGACATGTCAGCTTTTCCTTCCTCTAAAACTAAGGTGGTCTGAAATACCAAGGAAAACAGAAAAATGAAAATTTCTCTCAGAAATGTATATTCACTGAAACTCTGAGAAATCAATTGCTCGTGGGCAGAAACCCACATTTCATGCCACAAAACATCCTTTACAGAATGTTTTAGCATTCAAGCAACTGCTGCAAACAGACACGTGATGGTTTAATTTCAAACTGCAAGGTCTTGGGATGGACCACTTGGAACTGTTATGAATTGGCTTGTGGCTCATATTTGATTGTAAGTGCTTATTCTCCAGCAAACTGGGCTCCCTGATTTCTTCCTCCTTGGCCCTGCCTTCTCAAAACTTAACAGTGCCCAGTACTACCATAAGGAAAAAATGAAGAAGGGTGGTGGTACTCAAACAATGAGAGTATTTTTCCATGAAAGGAGTAACAATAGAACTGGTTTTACTTCGAGTCATTTACTAAAACTTTGGTAATTAAAAAATCCCCAAAAAACATTCCAACAACCATAAAGCTAACAAAACAAAACAGAAAACCCCACCTTAAATAACCCTCCTCTGCTCACTTCATCCCAACATCCCAGTTGTAGAAGTACACATTCTTTCTCAGGGAAATAATACTGTTTGGAATATTTGCTTTCACCAGGCTTCTTTAAAAAAAAATAAAATAAATCAGAATTATAAACAATAATATTTTTTATTGATCCTTTTTTTTTATTTGATGGAAAATAAAACTGGCTTATGGATTAAGACACATGAGAAATAGGACAGCTGCATTCATAGTCATGTAATGTGTTGCTTATATTGGAATATGTCCTCAGTGCTGCAAAAGTCCTAGCCCACAATCCTGTGATGCTCTGAAGTGACTTATGTACCCTGCTCCATAAGATTCTACCACTGATCACAAGCTATTTCCCAAGTTAGGGCATGACTCATTTTCTTGTTGTAGACAGGAGTGATTCCCCTCCTCACAGCTATTGAGACAACATGTCATAATATTATGGTAGTACCATCATAAATACTAGTGTAAGTATCATAAAATACAACCAAGTGACAACACTCACTCACACTCCAGCATTTCCCAAAGCATCCAGTTCTGTGTTGAAGAATTCCCTAAGGACTGGAATTAGTTTGTTTTTCTGCAGAGCCCTGCTGCAGAAAATTATATGTAAGTTACTGAAATACAGAGTCCACCTTCCTGGGAAGAAAACAAAAAAAGCAAGCTTTTAGCTTAAGACACGATCACATCCCAGCATGGAACAGGCCTAATGTAAACGTAGGTCTTCTAGTAAGTCATAGTCCAGCCACATAACTCCTTTCAAAAGCCATTGTTAGAGCCTCATAAAACGTATTCTCCTGATTTTACATTGACAGAAGTCATTGTAATCATTTAAGTGCTTCCTGCCAACAGCAATGTCTGAAGCTTTTGCTCTTTGTATGGATTTTAAAGCATAAGTGCCCTCGTCGTCTCTACTGATCTACAAAACAACTTACTATTATTTTGGAAGCTTTTTAGTTTGTCCTAGAAGCTTGAGGAGATGTTAGTCATAAACAGGTCCTTTGACTAAACAAAGCAGTCATTAGAACAAGGTAAAATAAGCTTACACCAATTTTATGTACATGTACTGTAGGCTTGAACTGCCCCAAATACTTCTAGAATCCAACAGTGATGAAAGCGTCTCTTAATGCATATTTCTCATTTCTGATTTATTCTTAAGATACTTCAGCAATTATAGTTCCATATTATGTAATAGTCTCTTTTTGAGACTTTTAAAGTTTATACACTCAAAACAGAAAAAGAAAAAAGCTCATTTCTCATATTGTCTTTTTAATGCCTTTGGCTTTACGAACTTTAAATGCTGGAAGTGCAGCATGGAATAAAGCTTACTGAATGTGTGCCTTGCTGTGGTCAGGAATGTACAGGATTAAGACAAGCAGCACTAAATCATGCTTGACAAGACGTTTCCAGGGGATACAGCTCTGAACAAACTTTACTCAACCTTCAGCAATTCTGTTTGTAAAGTAAGGTACTCCAAAGACAAACGACAAGCTTTAAAAACAGCAGGGACAGTCACCTCTAAAAATGGCAACTCAGCATTCATTAGTGACCTTTGAGAAAAGTGTCTTATAAATCCTTTCACCATCTACTTGCCAAAAATCTTTGCATTCAACACCTAAGGTACATGCTGTCATGGAAGAAATACCAACAGCTTCAGAACAGTGAGTGAACAACACTGAACCTGTTACTTTTTGGAAATCCAAGGTAAAATCCCTGAATTTGAATACACTTTGGTCACTGACTCCATAAGATTATAAACAATTAGAATCCTTAAAATATATTTCAAATAACTAGTATTTATTTAGCTTGAGGCAGAAAGTCAGTACTATACCCCATGCAAAGCAAAGACTGCAGGGAGAGAAAGCATCTTTTATGAGAAGAAATTATATACTTGGAATATAGAAGAGTATCAGTGTATAAGTATTTTTTTCTTTTCAGCCACAGATGTGACATGCAATTATAGTATAAGTGGGGTTTTTCTCTCAAAAGGAAAAGCAATCAATGCTTTCCAACTAAACCAAAGTGAAGGTCACGATATATCCTACATCATTGTTCAACTTCCCCAATAATTGGGGGGTGGAGGGAAATTAATTTCTGAAAGCAATAGCTGAAGAGGTCCAGTTGGATGCTGTGTTTCTGTGAACTACAATCCCAGGACTAGCAGGTAGGTATACCCATTAAAAAGGGTTAATAAAGACTGTTTAAATATTAAACCATCCAGTCATTTTTCTTTTGTAATCCATCAGTATTAGTATCAAATACACAAAATATATATTGCACAAATAAACAGCCCTTTCTAATGTTGCTGCATTTCAAGAGAAGAGGAATGAAATTGTTTGGGATAACAGGCTAAGCTTTCACAGTTAAATCCAAGATTTATGGGAGAAGCATCAGCTACTGTATAAAACTGGAGAAGGCTAAAAACAAAAACCAGCATATGCCAATTAATCTTGCAGCATGACGACACGGTGCTAAAATCAGACTACTAAGATACAAGTGTAAGCAGAGAAGTAATTTGTCTTCTGTTTCAAGGCTTTTTTTCCTTGGGGGAGGGAGAAAGGAGAAAAAGAATATGCAAGGGCCCAAATAGAAATAAAAAATCTTCCCATGCCCTTTTTCATGCAAGGTTGGAAGTATCCCACAATCTTCAAAATAAGCAGAATCTGCTAGTATGAGCTAAATTTAGTTGCATATGTTTTTCACAACATATGCAAGTACCATTTCCTCCCTTCTTGCTAAGGGTACACACTTTACACTAAGCGATCCTGCACTCATTAATCTATATTCTGTGTAAAATAGCTGAGGAATATTAGATCATACAGAGAAAGAATCCATTTGTGATAGAAAGTCTTGAAATAATGTTCTCAAAATAAAAAGGCAAAGTTTCTACTTGCTCCCCCCTCCCTGTAACTTCCTCACTATGTTGAAAATCAGTAGCTATCAGACAAACTATGCCTGTTAGTTATGGCTGAGAAAAAACAAGCGTACACACACATAAAAAAACATCTTTGGAGAATGATTTCTGCTGCAATTCTGCTTCTCACTTGGGATAAATTCTGTATTCTATCACAGAATAGGGAGAATTACTTTTCTTCTTTCCAATGATACCAAGTACATTACCCCATAATTATTCCTTTCCACCCTACAAGCTCTTTTCCAGGATGTTGTTAATCATCTTATTTAAAATAAGAAACTCAATTTCTATCTGGATAATATTTCAACTGCATTAACAATTTTATTACTAGAATAAAATGCACACTAACTACTTGCCTTTGACTTCCATATATTCTTACCTCTTCACAAGAGGAGTAATTTCCTATACTCATCCCCCATGTTAATGAAAGAAAGCAAAAGTTTCACCTTCTAGAAACTCTTTAGTTCCTGTTTCTCAACATAGCTACAACTGTCTCACTGTTCCAGTGCAGCAAGTATTACCTTCCAGTGGAAATGCTAACACAAGGAAGTGCAGTCAAGTACAATTCCTCAAAAAAACCCTCTTCACTGGACAGTGGTGGTTGAACTTGGCTAAAATATAAAGTCATAATGATGATGATAAAGTCAAATCCCTTTAAAACAAAAGTGACTTGAAAACTGCTCAAAACATAAGGCGTAATTTCTGAGTAGTATTCCCACCACCATCACTGAACAAAAAGCTTTATTATCCTGAAACAATCATGGTTTTGCAAGATAATAATGAAAAAAAAAAATCAAATCAAAAGTAGCAGGAACTACTCCTTACACCGTCAACCCCTGCTGGCAAGATTTGTGAAACGCTATAGTAACACAGAACAGAAGTTATATTTAATCAGGAATAACTTTAAGCAATCCTCAACATATTACTCTTACATGGCATCATACATGAAAATAGCATTTGAGAAGATGAGACCATAATCCTTACTGGTGCCTCAAAATATTTGTTATAATGAAGATACTTCTGCTCCAAGGAGAATACAACCATGCAGGTAGTAAGCAAGGAAAACACAGACAGCAATAGAGGTCCTTAAATATTTCCCATTCTACTCACACAGCAGCAGCTAATCCAGGAAAATAACACCTCATGATCCAATACCTCTACCCTATACCTGTAAATCCATGCTCAGAAAACAACATCACTATTAGTACTATATAAAAGGACGCTATTTAATGCTATGTTGCAGAGGTGAAATTTCTTTCCTACTGTCATCCAAGCTGGAAGAGTGCATTGATTCTGTTTCTGAATTTCATAATTCTACTATGTCTCCTGCATGGGTATAATGCTACATATTATAGGTGATTATATCAAGATTTGCCTAAATCTCTGCATGTTTCTTAAGGTCATTACCTGCATGCCTTTCTTTTTCCTTTGCCTCAACCCACAGGAAAACCTCTAGAGACCCGGAAAAATACAAAGAAGCATGAGAGCATATTCTAGTTTCCAAATTCAACCCAATCTCTCAAAATGCCAAGCAAAGCCAATATAGTCTCATATTTTATCCATAAACCCTTCCTCAAAAATCCTTTCCCCCTCCTACTCTCTTTCACACAGTCACCAGAAGTAAAAATACTTCAGTAAATATTCGAAATTTCTGAATAGGGCACCTCAAAATTTCAGTCAGACCCGTTTTTTCTTACTTCACATAAATACTCTTTAGAATTACGGAATTATTTTAGTTTACTTCTCCCTCCACCCTGTTTGAAACCACACTGAGTCCTGAAGCACTGAGACAAGCAACTGTGTTAACATGCAAACCGTATCAGAATGGTGCTTTCTACATCTGTTGCTCTTACAGTAATTAAAATAGAAGAAAATTAACAATTACTTAATGCCAACTCCTAGCTGAACTCTGAGCAATTCAGTGGTCAGTTTGATTCTCAAAATGTACTTTAATGCAAACCTCCACAATAAATACTGTTCCTGTTTAGAGATACAAGCTCACGTAACATACCTGCAAGTGATCAGCAGGCCCATTCCTACCAGTAAGGCTAACTAAAAATTGTCTATCTGAGACAGCAGGATCCTCAAAGCACAGCTGTAAAATAAAAAACATTGTCACAGAAACACCTGCAATCCAGCAAAGTAGCTTACTAGATTCTGTCATTTCTTTTTGAACATCCCATGGGATACACTCTTAAACATAACATAGATAACCTGAAAATTAAGATAACTTTTTACTTAACATAACCAACACATATATTCAAACCACAATAATTAGAACAGACATATTGGGAAATTTACTTCCCTTTTTTCATTTTATTTGTAGGTAAAATTTTATCCACAGATAAGCAGCCATATATGTTTTAACATTTTTTTTGTCTGGTTCAAAAATATTTATGGGCCTCAGTCACCAGAATAGTGGAAGTATGAGGTCAATACTGGCTTATTCACAAAAGTGATTTTAGGAATCATGCTGTAGAGAAGAGGAGCCACTCCAAATAAAGAGAGTTTAAGAACAGCAATCAACACTTTTCTGTGAAGGAAAAAGTATACAAAACCAAATATATATACATGCACATACACACACACAAAAAATGTTCAGACCATATGTACACATGCCCTCATGAATACTTACACCATTAACCAAATTTTCAGAGAAGAAAGCAAAATCTTCAGCATTTCATTGCATTCCTACACTGGACAACACATCCACACACACTTTCAAAACATGACACAAACCCAGCACCTTTCACTGGGAAACTCACCTCTCAGTAACCATTTCAGACAGACAGTTCCAGAACTGCCTATCCAAACAGCTTTCTGGCTAGAGCTGAGGACTTCCAGGTATGTTGGCACAGCCTGTTCTCCCATCCAAGTAAGGAGGAATTGACAGCTTTGCAGCACAGGAACTGTATCTGTGTATGGCCTCTCACTTGTTGAAGAACAAGTTCACAAAGGCATTACTCAACTGTAAAGTTCCCTAGCACAAAAAGCCTCAAAAATCAAATCAGGCTGACCTTCACCTTCTAGAAGAAATGATAAAATAAAGGAAATAATGTTTTGAGATTTCCCACTTTGGAAAGGGATTTCCTGCACACAATCTGGCACCTTCTCAGAAAGGACAAGTCTAAAAATAAATCAAAATGTAAATCCACCCCCAGAGCCATTCATCTGCATATTTTATGAAACCATTTTGCTTTAGCTGGGCAAGTCATACCTAAGTTAGTCCTCTGCTCAACAGAGGACTATTTATTCCTGAATAAATTAACTACAAACTGCTCAGAGCCCAAGCACAACTGCAACTTTCTGAAATAAGCAGCATTAAAAAGCTTTGCCAGGTTGCATGAGGGACAGCATCAAATGAAATGTGGTGAGTCCAACAACAATTTTGAAGTTGTTCTAAGCTGTTAACAGACTTCATTTGAAAAGACTGACATTAAAAATAATTCCTCAGCTTGTTTTTCTTTGAAAAAGTATATAACCTTTTTATTACTCAGCCTAATTTTCATAACCAAAATGCACTGCAGCTTGCTTTGATGCTGTGCAATGCTTCTTGGTTCTGTTAAGTGGTACATAATTATACTCTTCCCCTTCCCCCAAAAGATGTCATAAATTCTTTGTCTTGACAGCTTCAAACAATAAGACTTCAAAAATATGCAGTAGAGGCATATAGGTTAGAAGTTATGTGAAGTTTTTAAGCTTTTAGATGACGGAAGGGGTCTGAGTGTTATTTAGTGCTTAAATAGCAAGCTCTGAAGATCTGAGGAAAGTGGCAGAGCCACCTTTGGTCATTCTAATATCTGGAAACAATCCACTTGAATCTAAGATTATACCAGCACTCAATCCTCTGACCTTTCAACGCACACAAAAGGACTACAGCAGCAGAGACTCAGAGTTAGGAACTTACTCAAAATAACTTCATGGGGATATGCTATTATTATGTTAACTCATTTTGAGTTTTGAAAATAAAGCAATAAAAGTAATTATTGGATGCAACAGCATTTCACAAAGCTGCAAGGAACATTATAGATACCAATGGCTAAAATTCAGAGCATGCCTGAGATTTTCCTATTAATTATGCCAATGCTCGTTCCTTACAAGAAGGAACATGACAACCACATTTGTTGAGACCAGTCTTTTCACACTGGGGAAACGGATGGATAATCTTTATCAGGGAATATTACCTTCCAGTTCACTGAAAGCCCTCCACTAAGATGGTGTGAGCTAAAGAGGCCACATAAGAACTCTGAAGTGAGGTTTGCTTACCTGAAAAAGACAAGAGGCTGAAGGAACCTCATAGCCCTTTCCCACAGCTTGGGCAGAATATAGCAGACTCAAGGAGTGTGCCTGACGCTGTGCCTCCAGTCCCATTTACAGCCCTTCACACAGCCTCCACAGCACACCCACTCCAGTGCTCCAACTCTTCAAGTGTAGTTCAACTCTCAACTCTCCCCCCACCACTACCCCATTTAAAGCTTTGATGCAGACTTATCTCATGATGACTTCTTGTGCTATGCTTCTGGGATCACAGGAAATAACTGCTTACCATCCTTTTTTTGGAAACCTTGTATTTAAAGAATCACGTTGCCAGCTGATAGTTTGCTCTTTCAATTCGTTATTTTTCAAACCCCTCACACACACATCATCTTCCCCAAACATTATTCCCTTATCGACTGTACTTCTCCCAATTTGTCCATTGCTTTCTCTTCTCTTCTACTTTTTCAAGTGCAGTGCCCAAACACAGAAGTCAGCTCAGTGAGACTTCACAAATTCTGAGGCTGAACTGAGTTGGTGCATATTACAGAAAGCAACTCCAAACAATCCAGATTAAGAGGTTTAGAAGACACTATGCTGTCATGCTCATGGCACACTGTAATCCGAACACCCTCTGTGCCTACAAACCAATTAACCTCTTTTTTTAGGTTTCTTCTTCAAAGTGTTTGCATCTCCATCTACCCATTCTAGCATCAACCTGTTAAAAGAGTATGTTCTGGGACTGATTCTCCTGTGTAATTTTTTTCTTGAGTGACCCATTCAAATTAGATAGTGAATAACTGATAACTCTGAAGATTCTCCTAAACTGCCTGTTCCCCTGAAAATATTTTGCAGTCATTTCACCTAGATCAGATTTTTGTTATGAAAATGTCAGATTAGACCATGTCAAATGCCCTGCTAAAGCCACAGTTGTGTGTTTCTCCTCTTCTGGTATTCCAGCAAGCCTGTCAAAGCTGTAAGGTAGGTGGGTTCTCAGCAAAACCTGTCAACTATTTAATGAAATCTGTCCTCTATGTACTGTCAAACTCATTTCTTAAAAAAACCATTTTGACATCTTTCCAAATACCCAGTTAGGCCCCTCTTTACCCTCCTACGAAGAAAAGTAATATTGCTTCCCACCCACATCAGCCAATTCTCAGAGAATTTCTTAGAAGGAAAAATTTCCAATGTCAAATGGCAGTAAATCATACTTAAAAGAATTCTCTAAATAGCAAAGAAAGTATTTTTGTTGGGCTGAACGAAGTTGAATTCATCTGAATTACCTAAATATTTTCTAGCATGTTCTGATCTTCAGGCATGCACTACTATTTTGAAATTACATTAAGCACAGATAATATCTTCTGGATAGGTGTTGTGGACAATAGACTAAGGGCAAAAAAAGGAAGATATGACAACTCCAGCTTTCTCCAAATCATCAGTTCTTCTCTCTCATTCACTAGGAGAAAGAGACAGCTCCTTCTCTATAGCTCTAAAGACAGCAGTCACTCTGGTTTGAGCAGCCAGTGATGATGGAGAATGGTCCCTGCTACCAGCTTTCCACTTTAACTGGAAAACCTTTTTCTGAAATCAATTAACAGCTTGTAGAGAACCTAAAGTGTTGAACCTGATTTTGAAGCAAATCACTATTTGACTCAGAAGAACACACTGTCAGTTGAGTGTCTCTAGTAATGCTTGCCAAAAGGCAAAGTTAAGTCTACAGCTACTGATATGAAATTCCAGTTTCTTCTTTCAGCAAGCTCAGACAAACACACTCATGCAGTTTCTTTTGTTGAAGAGAATATCCTGCAGTAATTCCCCATTAGGCTCTATGTCAAAAGGTTCCCAGCAACCTATGTGAAAAACACACACGTACATTGGGTTTTCTAGAAGTATCCTGAATTTATAAAACCAAGACAGGATTTTCATGACTAACACAAGCTATTGATGTCCAAAAGCAACAGGGAATTTATTTATTCTGTCCTACTTCCAAGCTGAAAATACAAGGACCTACATACTCAAATTAATTAAGTACAAGCAGAGTTCAGGAAGGTTTGTAATTATTTAGTGATGGGGCAGAATAATTCATAGTCTCTCTTCACCTGCTCATATAACAAAACTTGAAATAGCTCAGATGATATTTACAGACCTTTTAACACCACAGACCTTACTCTTTACTCAGATAAACTGCCGAATGGACAGAAATTTCAGGAAAGAGCACTACTGCAACACAGTTAATTTATGAAATCATCTATAAGCATATCTGTCAAGATGCGATAGATCCAGGATCTAAACTTTCCCAGCAGTGGGAGAGAGCTGTAGCTATTCAAGCTATATTTGTCACTTCAAATAATTATGGTTTTATCAGAGACAAACATGAGAGACGTCTGCTTCCTGACTGTGTTTTGCACACATGCATCTGACTTCTGAATTTACAGCCTTAAGCCCTCTATCACTTGTACATTAGCTAGAAATCATTTACTAAACACTATGGGGTATTTTTAATTATGATAGATTGCTTGACACTCTCAGATCCTCCCCAATCTAAGCCTGTAGTCTCATTTTAGATTTACTAGAATGCATTCAAACTTCTGCACATTAATAATACCTTCCTTGCAAAGTAAAACGTGATAGCCAACTTCAGAAGACTTTTTAAGAGGCCAGTTGCACATCTGGAATCAGAGCATCATGCAGCATCTAGTAAGAGAAGGAAATCTCTTTTCAAAAGCATTTTTTATCTATTCAGACCATTTTAGTTTGTGCGGTTGGATTTCTATGGAATTCATTATTTATTACCAACAATGATTTTATTTTATAAATAATTAGAATTGCTTAAAAATATGCAGTATTTCTCTAGGATATAAATATATATATATAACAAATCTGCAGATTAATTCATGTTCTACATCATTGTGGCAGCTACTAAATTATTTCTAGAAAGAGATGCCTTTCTGGTTCCTTCTGGAAGATACAGGAGCTGACTTAAAGCCAATACCTGGCAGGAGTCTGGTACTGAGAGAGGTCAGTTTGCTTAAGCTTTGTATTTTGGAATATGGAGTTTTAAATGCATCATCCTGGTAAAGATACTGGTATGGAGCAAATCAAGAGTTCTGGGTTTCTAACTAAAAAAAAGATTTATACATAGACATAACCATAAATTTATGTAGAGATGTCCTGGCAGCTGGTGCTGAGCACAAGTGCTCTAAATGCCTGTGGTCCACCCTGCCCCAGGTGAGAAATATTCTGCATTAGCATTGGATTCTGGCTGGTGTCATAAATGAAAAATCAGTGAGAAAGCTACAGCTCTGTTTTGTGACATAACAAATACTGAAAACAGAAACCTGAGCAATCACTACCACATGCAAAGCTAGGAAAAGGGATTAGTCTAGTAAGCCTAAAGACCGCAGGACAAGTGTGTACTTGGTAAGTAGATAACATAAGGAACAACTGAGTTGTGTTTCTCACAACTTTGCCCCTTTCCATCAATCATTATTTTCAGCTGCATAGAATCCTTGCAAGTATAAAAAATATTTTTGGTATTTTCTCTTCTAGACTATAAGAAACAAGAAGAAAGAAATGCCTCTGAACAGATTTTCAAGGTAAAAACCATCTAAAACATGAGTGACTACAAACTGTGATACTTCATGATCTTTCCCCACAGCTTCACAGCAGGACCTGTGATAATACTGTTTCCTTTTCAACATCACGGGTGTTGGAACTTCACAGTGAATACAGCTACAAGGGTTTGAAATAGAAATCAAGAACATGTCATCCTTTCACCACCCTTCTGAGGTCAGTGAATGGGTGAACTGCTCCACCTGCATTGCTTGGGAACTGAGCCTTGGCAGTGACAGAAACACTTTCTGCTGACCTTGGAAGTAAAGTAAATGCAATACCCCCATGCTGTCTGCAGTGGTTCTACTTTGTTAGGTTATCATGCATAAGCACGGATTTGTACAGTTTATACATAAAATACAGGTTAAAATTCTTGCCCTGAATCCTGAGATTGACTGTCCAAACTGAGCAAAGGGAAATACATAGCAGACAATAGGTTACAAAGGGAGGCACAACAAATAACTGTTGACTTTCAAAGGCTGTCTACTAGAAATGAGAAAACACATGAGAAGTTGAAATGTTTCAACATAAGGAAGCAGGGAACAAAATAATTTAAGATGACCTCAAGAAGATTCGAGTCTGACAGCAAAGCCTTGGGGCTGTCCTTGGTGAAGATCTGTAGGACTGTGATTCTGCTGATTCCTGCCACTGCGAGACATTACAAGAAAACCACTGAAAACACTGTTCTTACCAAATCTAACCTGGACACACAAAAAAAGTCTCACACACAAGAGAGGTGGGAAGAGGGTTGGGGGAGATCCAGCGAGAGATCCTGAACTCTTCCCTCTATACAAGCTGTTTGCGTATGACCACACCAGCTGGATGCAGGACATTGAAACACACTCCAGCACATTTAACTTAGCTTGAGTATAACCCTAACACACATAGAAAACTTCCAAAATTTAAGAGTTGTAGTGAAATAAGCACAGATAAAGAAGAGTGAATCAGAAGGCACCCCCACCCTCAAAAAAGACTTAATAAACCTGATCATGTTGATTTATCATTCAAAATTCTCAGAAAAAAAGTAATAAACTTGCTGATGCAGAACTCTCTCCAAAGAAAATCAGTATTGTGCTGAATCGGTAAGTTTGGTTAGGCCTCCAGTCATAAGTTTCTTTAAAACCTCTATCTACATTTTATTGTTGTTCAAATGCTCAGGAATGCAGTTGTAGAAAGCCAGAATTTTCACCATTATATCCAAGTGAACAGATCAAATCTGATGCAGAAAATTCACAAAAATGGGCTACCCCTTCACTGCCTAATTACACTATTAGATGCCCAAGGATAGACAGCCAAATAGTCACACCTGTACTCATTTAAATAGTGACTGAAAGCTGAGCATCAGTGAGAGATCTGAATCTACAGGATGGAGAAAAATAGAAGGTCCAAAACCTAATTGTTACATATATAAGCACTAGAAACTTTCCCAAATCCTTTTCCCAGAAACTCAGACATACACCTCTACGAGAAACCAAGTTATACAATCCAAGTTGCACTAATAGCTTAGATCTTTAAACTTGCTCCTATAGTCAGTGCAAGGTGAAAATGCCTTCACAGACCACCTCTCACTTCACCATAATATTGCAAAAATCAGAGATAAAAAATGGCAAATAATTGACACATAGGATCTTAAAAACCTGATACACATAAAGCTAAAAGTTCTCTTCTTACAAAGTAAACATTTTCTTCTTATGAACTACCAAGTTCCAGCTGGAGTCCAGTTTTCTTGTTTAAAATACTGTATGCACAGGGCACAAATACCCCACATGCTGCATGTTTCTTCACATCCTGGGGAAGCAAAGTCAGTGACAGCAAATGATCTGCAATCTAAGGGGTAAAGCAAGAGCAGGGGAAAAGCCACAAGGAAGATCACATTGCATACATGCTGACAGCAAAGAAGGTGCAAATTATACACAAGTACAAATTACACACAAAGTCTGGCACTACAGTCAAACATGACACAAGTAAATATCTGACACTCTGAAATGACAAGCTGTGAAACAGAAATAGGCATCTAAAGTAAATGCAGGAAAGCCCCTCTAATTTCACTGTTGTCACAATTTCAATCCTTTAAATCTAATCCTTGTCAGAAGGCTGGGAAAAAAAAACTCTCTGCATTCATTATTTTTCCTGATAAAATACTGCTGGCCTTTCACCCTGAAATATTTCAGTTCAAACACCACCTAATTCCAAAAACTTTCATCAAAACCCAAGTTGGATGTCTCTGCGCGCGCTAGATGTGACTTGAGCTTGTGAAGGGAAGTGGTTCCAGTAGAAGCAAGAGGGGAAAGGCATATCTGACAACACTGTATCAAGAAAAGACAAGAAAGTTTTCCACTTTCTAGGTCCAGGAGAGGAAGGAAAAAAAAAACCAAACCCAAACCATACAAACACATTCCTTCACCCAGGTTTTAGAGGCAGCATGTTTAGACACAGTGAAGGGATAAGCTTACAATTAAATTAGTTCCAACTAGAGAAGGACTGAGCAATGCTTTGTGCATTCCACAAAAAGATTTCAGTAGGAAGGTGTTTAGTGGATCAAGCACCGGTTTCCTAAAACAAATGAAAGGCAAGCAGATATCTAACTTCCAAGAATAATCTAGCTTTAAATACATAATTTATCATTTTAATAAAACAAAGAGGAACAAGAATATCTAGACAAGTCTCTCTGCTTTTTGATAAGGCTTGTCATACAGAAAACTGACTGCATTAACAGACAGAACTTTGTTGAAGCCATACCAAGCAATCAGCGGTTATAAAAATGCACAGTAGCTTATTTAATCCTAACTTGATTTTTATGGTACCTCTTGGAACTTTTAATAGTTGTAGAGATAAGTGTATTTTCATGTGTCTTACACTTCATATGTAAATATACTTATTAACATACTTCATATGTGTCGTATAGCTGCTTCTTCCTGGTGAGCATCTTTTGCTGGTCCCTACAGTTTTTATCCAGGAAAAAAAACCCCAAAACAACAGATCTTCGAATAAAAGTGAGAAGGGTATTATTATCAAAGTGTATGAAAGAGCTGACAGTGACAGTGATGCCTTAAAATAACAAAGGCTCACAACCTCACGTAAAACAAAAATTTATAGACACTCCATAGGCAAGAAGATTGGAACTGTTGCAATCTGTTAAACTTCACATAAACCCATGCCTCTGTTGTGCATCTGCAGTAGCAATGCTTTACACAATGTACAAAAAGGCTCATGGCATGATATCATACACATAAATGTAACTTGTAAACAAAACATACAGGAATTATTGCACTTTAACACTCTGCCACTAAAGCTGGTAAATCTGCAATTGCATCTGGCAGCTTCTGGCACCCAACAGACTAAATCACCATAGCTGGCCAGTCCAGCAACAGAGCACATATTTCAGTGAACCTGTTATCCCATAAGCTTCCCTGTTATGGATTTATTACAATCCCTGACAGCTGAAATAGATTTCATTTTTTGAGAGAGTCATAATTCCAATTACCCCCCAATTTGGTTTGCTTTTCAGCAGACAGGCTCTGGACAATCCTATCCAAATGAAGAGCTTAGCATTTTTTTCTTCAAAAGCATGCACGGTGACTTCACATTTATTTAATACCTGAATCTCAAAGTACAAAGGTTTCTTATGATCGCTTGTTTGTCTGGGTAAGACCATCTGTAACATTCACAGATGATACCACCAGTGATTGAGTTTAATTTATAAAATTCCAAATAGCATAAGCACTATAATATATATTTGGAAGGGCAAGGAGGAGTAACAGGCACTTTTCTTGTGTTTTGTTAGGAGAATGTGTTAGTGGACTAAAAGAAAAGATGTTACAAAAGAAATCTTAGCAAAATACAGTGCCAAGCACTGAGGTTAAATGATTTTTCATAAGCCCCAGGAAAAAATGCCCAAAATAGGTTATTTTAATGAACTGCGTTAGAAGAATTCCATAGGTATTATCTTCAGCCCCACCTCAATTTAGAGGACTAAAACAGTGGAAATCTTTCTCATCATGAGATGAGCTTTTTTAGAACTACTGAACTAAGCACACGTTAAACAAATTAATCCCTGCAGCATACTCAAGGTGAAAAGACTTTTTCCTTCAATGTAACTGGAAATATTAGCACAAATTCTGGGCTTGTCAGCATCTCTCTAGTCAGATACATCGTTCTCTAGTGTTCACAGAGGAAAAATCAACACCACCATCTGCAACCCTGTTACATTCACCACCACTGTATGTAAATGCCTATCACAAATACGTAGATCAAATTATAACCTCATCTAACACCTAAGTAAAGCCAGTACACAAAATACAATTTCTCAGTGAAAGGGGAAAAATTTCTTTCATTTTGATGAATAGGTTTCAGCCTTCTCTGTGTCCAAACCCAACCACCTGAATTATAACACAAAGAGTAAACACAGAATGTACTTTAAAGCCCTTCTCTTGATTTTAAATAAAATAACTGGGAAATTTGCCAGGTCTAAAATATCTCCCAATCTAAGAATGTGGGGCAGAACTAGGCAGAAAAATAATTTAGAATATAATATTTTATAATCCTATAAAATAGGATTGGTGAAAATAAGTTTACCTGACGTAGGGTGTTTTGCAGCTATTTGGTTTAGATGCTTTTAATTAATATGGAATAATTTCTGCAACTGGGTCTTAAGCAGTCAAGGAAGTTTAACTGAAGAACTCTCACCAAGGCAAATTCTGCAGACTGGAAGTGGTCAATCACATTCCAGGTGCAAAGGACAAACCAGAGGAAAATAAAAACGTTCACAGAAGTGACGTTCTTCTATACTGTTACAAACATTACTGAAGTCTTACTGAGTCTGAAGCAGTCTCAAGGAGGAGTTACAGCTGAGAAAGTGAAAACAAAGCAAACCATCACATTATATATCCCTAGGATATGAAAAGTTCTACCTGATTAAACAAAAGAATAAATATAAGAGGGATGCAGAAAAATATGCTGCATCTGACTGCTTTGAAATTAAAGACTCAAACTATATTTGAAATATACTTTCAGATTCCAAATACATCTTTATAACACTCCATCAAAATATACTCCATGTACAGGCATCAGAGAGAATACTAAACAAACACTGCCAACTGTACCACGGGCACTGTTGGTTGTACAACTACCACAGGTTCCTTTTCAATTCACCATCATCCACAATCTAAGAGGAAGTCAGGTAAGAACATTCTGTAACATTTAAACAAATTAAAAACCTCAGGTGACCTCATGTTTGTCACCATACTCCATCTTTTGGCCACTTACACATGGGTACTGATAGCACAGGTGCTGTATTTAATGCTTCACAGGGGTACATGTTCCAATACCTGTTCCCACACATGTCTGGACAGTCCAGACAGCAATAAGAACAACTATTTCCCAAATAGCCTTTTCTAAGCATCTGGTAAGCTTTAAGGAAATTATTTGAACTCAAAAGTATAAATCTAACAAATCTAACTGAAAAAGCAGAGATTACTACACAATTAAACTGATTTCCAGCATATGGCTGGAGCAGACATGGGCAAACAAATGCAATCTGTTTGAACCAGTTGCTCTCCAAAGCTTTCCCCATTTCCTTGATGGTAACAAGCAGCCACTGTTTCATATACTAAGAAACCCGGAACCTCCTTTCATCACTGCAGTTCTCTCTAAAGCAATGTATATCCAACCTCACCACAGATCAAGCACAAGTTTAATTTCTTGTGAGCAACAGGTTACAGAGCTATCTCAATCTCTGTTACTCACAATTCATGCTAAAACTTGTTTACAGGATTTGGTGATAATGTTAGAATTCAAGGATGGCAGAAGACTGATGTTATATGATGAATTTCACTAACGACAACTCATTATTTCATTGAGGAGTCCCAAAAGTTCTGTTCTCTAACACCACGCATTTTACCTATAGAATCTGTTTTCTCGCACTGGTTCAGGTTTAGCATGCCTCACAGCAAATTTCTCGTAAGCAAGTGCCATAAAAGGTGTGGGGGAAAACACTTTCAAATCCTGTATGTTTTGATCTTTCTCATTATAAAGAACTAATTCAAGGACATATCTGCCCTTTAAATTAGGAGGCCTGATCTGTATAAACAACCATTCCTGTTGGGAAACATTCCTTGTAGTGGTCTCTCTTAGCTGCCATTCAGCTGGTGGTTCACTGCTGTCACCTTAGCAAGGGCTACCATATTTTTGCCTCTGTCCACGTCAAGCATTTGTAGATGGCTACGTTACACAGTTGTGTGTGTTTGCACCTATGTTCTTTGCCTACAGATTAGTTTTCTTAATATTGAAATGCCCAAACACCTACATGGTGTCTTAGACCTCTACTATTTCTATGGTATTTGCACATCTTTTCATTGGTGCCTCTGGAATTCTGTGTTTCCTTTCAGTAAAAGGTTTTGCAAAACATCACATAGATAGATGAACTTTAGCATGTTTCACTGCTGAATAATAATAACTCTCTTCAGCTGACTCCATATAGGAAATCTGAACTGCAGCACATGCCTCTTTCCTAGACTTTTCACCATAATTAGAATTATTTGCCAAATCTGTTGACAGCAACCAGTGAGTCTTATTGTTCTCTGATTCAAGACAGTGAGGTCTGCTTGCTTACAGACAGCCACTGAAAAATTTTTCCCTTTCAAAATCCTCCATTCATCAAACTTGGATAGAAAATATTTTTTTTTTCCTAAAAAAAGAACTAAAAAATATATATTAAAAAAATACAACCTTTATAACTGCTGGAAAACTAAAAAGCCTTTTTAAGTACCTCTTCAGAGGGGAATCTTTCCAGATTTGGTATTTTTCTACCAGATTGGTTTCTAGATGACTAAGGTCACAACTTCTTACTCTTTATAGATCAGCTTTTCAATTCTTAGCCTTCAATAAGCTCCCAAGAGTTTCGCTTTGTTTCTATGCCCTCTATCTCTCCCTTTAAAATGGAAATCAGCTTGTAATTTTAGTCTTCCTTCTGACAAAGGCAGGTCCAACTCAACATGCAAACGAAATCATTAACAAACAGAAGACACTGTCTTTTCACATACGGATGCACCCTTTAACTCTCACTTTCTGAGCTTTATGAGCTATAAAGTATTCTACCAGAAAGGAATGATGTTTTTATCCTTAGTGTCCTCCTCCTTTCAACAACCATCATTTGACAGTCTTTGCTCCAGTTCCACACTCTTCCTGAGCATGTCCATTTGTCACTCAGGCTTCCCAGTCTGGAGCTAGAACATCTTCACACCTCTGCTCATTTACTTGAAAACATTCAGCTGACCTGGCTCCCTGAATTACTTCTGTAAAATCCTTAAAAAAACCAAAGTTATCTTACTTATCCTCCCTTTGACAATTGCTTACGGCATTCCCCTCTTGGCATTCACTCAGTTTCCACAATGTCTTAGTTAAACTGAAGTTCTTCCCTCAGCCTTTGCAGAGCTGGCACACTTCAGCCTTTTCCTCCTATCCTCAATGTCCCTACCACCTACACAGGATCAGCCTGTAAAATGTCTTCAAAAGGGCTGCACACTGGAAGCAGTGGCAGAAAAAGTATTAAGAAATTATGTGCTTTGAGTCTGCAGAGAACACATCCAGAGGATCTAAATAGGAGACTATTTTGCTAATATTATAATCAAAGTTCAGTCTTATAACAGGTATAATAAACGGCTGCCTTCATGCCAGACAGCTGCTTATAACTATTATAAATCTGCCATTATTTTCATTTTATGCTTAACATTTTATTTCATTTTATGCTGCTGAGACCTGTCACTCCCAGCATTACGTTTGAGCACAAACAGGTGTTTCTCTAGTAGAAATGGTTCATCACTTCCCACTCCCCATGCACTCCAGGGAAGACAGCAACTTACAACATTTAACTGAAGTCTGAAATCCCTTCACACTCCAGGAGGTCAAATTAAAGTCAGTCATTTACACAAATCATACAGAAAGCAGAGCTGGGTGAATTTTAATTAAAATGAATGGCTGTGTAGGCAGGATGAGCTGAGCCGTTCTCCATCACCTGTTTTGCTGAACACAGAAGGCAGTACAGTATGTACCGTCCATTGAAACAAAAAGAAGCAGAAACATGTTCCGAATATTCTTTCATGAAGGACAGTAGCAAGACAAACAATTTTCAGTTGTATTCAACCTCCAGAAAATACCCACCAAATGCCACAGAGCGCTATGCTCAAGTTCCCACTCTGTCCAGCTACAGTACATGAACTCTACATGTTATTGTAAACCACTTATCAGAAAAATAACATATACATTACATGCATGTCACTCTCAGCAGAGTGACAGCAGAGTAACTTTTTACAGAAAATTACCAGACTAACATGGAACCATAACACTACCTAATGCCACTTCAGCAAACGTGAGCATTGTGAGGTTGATGAGGTTGAAGTTCTGAATTCTAGAACAGCTTTCTAGCCCAAAGGAGTGGGCCTTGAATGATTTCTGACTATAGGTTGGATGGCAAAGTGTGGAAACTGCTACATAACAGCAACTTTTCAAAGAAGGATGCAGAATTAATGCAAATTATAAAATCTATGCAACCTCTAGTTAGAAGAAAAAACACCACCACACCTTGGCAGCTGTTGCTGTGTTGGCATAGTTTGGTTTCCCATGTATTAAAGGAACATCTTCCTAAAACTCAGCGATGAGAAGTCAATCAAAATTGCTGCATGACACCATCTTGACCCATCTACATCTACTTTTGTTCAAGCTGTAATTTCTTGGTAGCTTCATTGCAAACTCTCCTCACAGATGAGATGGAAAATGGGAACATTGTTGCTAGTCATCAACCTTGTTTCTGGGAGTTATTTTTGTATACAATATCCAGCTTTCGCTCTATTTTGAGGACTACCAGCTGTTGCTCTCAGAGATCTGTAAGTATCTTTTGTAGGAGAAAGGACAAAAATTCATTGTGTTTCATGGGGATGAGTTGACCAACTCTTAAATTAGCAAGAAGCAGATAATCTCAGTAGGCAATTTTTGTTGGCCAAACCAGTTTAATGTTTCAGTCTTATTTAAAACTATTAAAAGCACTATTAAATTCAGTAAGTAAACCAAGATAAAATACAGGGGTTAATTCCTCCACCCCAACTTTCTTATTACAGTCTCTAGCTATTGTTTGCACACATCCATCTGTCAAGTTACAAAGCTTAACACAGTCCACCAAAGGATAAGCTTAATTATCACGGCAGAATAAATCAAATCTATCTGTTAGAGGAAAAAAATTACATGAGAAAAAGTTATTTTTACCTACTGAATGGCATGCATATGTATATAAATACATATTATAGATAGATATACAAACCGCATAGTTCTACAACCTCCTCCGCCCAGACTGCAGTACTGGCAGCAGGCTAAAGGATCTCAACGTAAGTAAGCAGCAAACTCTGATGCTTCAAAGCTTGCTTTGATTTTCATCATGAAAAGAAGTTTGATACAGTGGGCAGAAAAAGGTCAACATTACCATATTACAACAACTATAGCCACCTTTATCCCTCTTGATAGAAATAAATATAAATCTTGCTGCACTGGTGAACATTTCAGTCCTTTAGCTATGGCAAGTTATAATGTAGTGCATTTCATATTTCCATCCACCAAGTGCAAAGGCATATCAGGAAAACTGACTGTAACAAAATGCAGTAGTAAACGAACAAGTTTTTCTAAGGGAAATATCATAAGACATCTATAAAACCTTCAAGAAAGTGCATCGTAGTTTATGTCTTTCATATTTAAAACAATAAAACAAAGCAACCAACCACATTTCTGTGTAATGGTTCCCCTTGATGAATAACACACATTTCAGAAAAAGATTGCTTGACTTCCCTCTAAAAAGACTTATCGACTAACGCCAAATTCTCTCTTCATATCCCTACCTTCTGATCATGGTAGCATGATCAGAAATGTTCAGTAATGTCAAACACAGGTTTATGAGCACAAAAATGTTTCTAAGTGCGTGGTAAGGAAAGAATGAAATCCACTTAATAGCGCTAGGTGTATTTTGATGAATGTTTTAAAAGAAGCTAACATTAAAGAGGTCAGTCCAAAATAAATGGAACATTAAGTAAATAACCTCTTAAAATAATATGATGGATGAATTTATTAAAAATAAAATTTAAAATAGATTTTTTCCTGACTATTGCACTTGCTTTCCCTGGCAAAGGAAATGGGAATAATTAATGGATTTGTCTGCTTCTCCTTAGGGATGAAGCTGATCGATCTGTGGGGGAAGGCCTTTATCTAGCACAGAGACAGCACTAGTACATCAGACTGTGGGGAGGAATCTTTTGCTGGCATACCTCCAGAGCTGATTATCAGCTCCAGCTGCGCAAACTAACTCAACTTTAGGTACCTGAAATGCTGGTAAGGTTGCCAGTGGTAAGAGTCTTTCCTTTATTAACCAGAATGAAGGGGGGGGGGGGTTGGGGGAGAAGGTCCCCTATTATTACTATGATAAGCAAAACCTCAGAATCCATTCATCCAGAAGCAATAAATCAACTACTTGTTCCTTTCTGGCAGGTACAGCTCTTTAAACCAAGGACATTTTTTTTGTTCACGTATCCTTGGCCTGACGACAGGTAAACTGCAGGTTTAGCAAAACGAAAGGGGTTTTTTAGTTACTTATTTTACAACTGCTCAGTTCATTATCTGCTCCACAGCTGAGTGGTTCTTGAAACATAAACCTCATTTTCAGTGTATGAGAGATGCAAGTTAATTCATTACTGCAGACAAGCTAGTAGTGTGATTAAAACCTCTAACTTTTCCACATCTTCTGGAGCCCCAAAGTCTATATAAGCACCTCTCTGTGGTCATTCAAGAAACCTAATTCTCAATAGTCCTACAAATAAAGACCTTTCACAGAAAAATAATAACATGTTTGTTTTCTGAAAAAACTAACACTGACTATATTTCTTCCCAGTGGTTCATGATTTAGGATTAAAAGATTAAATAATTCTATCAGACCAAAACAAGCTCAAAACTCACACTTTGCATGTCTGACTCACTGACAGGAAGAGATGAAGACAGAAGAAATTATCTAATAATGTGTATATATATATATACACACACAAACAAATAACAAAACAACCAAAACAACCACGAAACAGCAAAACAAAAACCCAAACACACACATCTCATGGCTCAAAACATCACATGAGTTAAGAACCTCTGAGAACGCACAGGAACTCACAGGTTCCCCAAAGTCATTTTAAGAAAGATTAGAACATTTATCAAATTAGGGCATTTACCAAAAAAGTAGTAAATGCTCCATCCCTGGCAGTGTTCAAGGCCAGGCTGGACAGAGCCTTGGGCGACACTGTCTAGGGTGAGGCATCCCTGTCCATGGCAGGAGGGCTGGAACTGGATGATCTTAAACGTCTTTTCCAACCCAAACCATTCCATGATTCTGTGATTTTGTAATTCAGTTTATTAAAGCCACCATACAAGTGGCCTTGAACCCAATCTGGAAAGTAGCAATTAGCTTAATAAGCATGAACAAAAGTAACCTAGATTTTCTCAGGAAGTTAAACACTGCTCATCTTTTTCCAAACCACCACATAGTATTTCCTTTAAATGAGACTGGGGTGGGGAAGTGTGACAGAATTTCATCTGTCACCACAAAATAATCTATATTAGTGTTGTCAATCACATGGTGTTGATAAACTCATTATTTCCAATTAGCACAAAGAACAAAAAGCTCTTAAAAAAAATCTAGTCCTACTGGTTTGCCAAAAGTATTGTGACTTAAAGACTAATGTGGAAAAGAAAACAGACATATGATCTAATTCCTGTGAACAAGTGTGTGTTTAAGGAAGGCTAAGTCCTCAGTTTATACAATTCTGAGAACCAGCAATGGCTGAAAGTATCAAAAAATTTTGGAAGAAAACAGATTGGGAGGAAAGGGTGTTCTTCAGTACTTCATCCTTATTACAAGTTAAATATACTGGAGAAAACAACCAGAAAAGAAGTAATCAGCAATACGTTATTGCTTATTCCAAAAGTAATTTTAATTTACCTTGTCATCTCTCACCCCTATTGCACACTAAGCATTGGGACTATACATTTTGTTTCTCAGCCTTATTTCACAAGCATTTGAGAAAACTTCATTTTCTTAAGATGCAGTTGCTAGTGTCATTAAATCTGTTGTTTCTAGTATTTTCCAGTAGCAGATAAGTAACTTAGCATCACGCAGCTAAAACTCAAGGGTTAGTCTAACATTTATTCTTGTACATCATAACTACATTTTCAAATCTTATTGTTCAAATGAATGTTTCAGCAAATTAAATTCCAAACTACACCTACTTTTTCTTTCTTTTTCACGGTAATTAGAATAGGTAGAAAAAGAAATCTTAAGTAAAATATAATTTCAAGTCTAGACCTTGGCACTAATAAATTGGTTAATTTGGGGCTAGAGAGAAAATTTATTTCTGACCTGTTTAAGCAGGAGTCCTGGAATTTCAAACCATTCTCATATAGTTCCTCCTGTCTCCAGTGTGATTAGATCAAGCAGTATGCAATATCACATACAACTTTTATTACCCAGTTCATCCTCATGATAACACAAATACATGTGGCTCCACCTCACACCTCTGGTCCTTCCTGCCCTTTCCTACATCCAGTTCTCTTGCAAACCAGGCTTCAGTACGTGATTTACACCACTGCAACGCAAGTGCGGGGGCACAGTTGCAATGCACCCCAATTTCACACAGAGTCAAGGTTAAAAACATTGGCTGGACACACATACATATTAAGCACACAAGGCATCTGCACTGCTACTTGTGACAGGCTCAAAAGATCAAGACATCTGCACTCTAAAAACGGAAGTATTATCTAGTGTCTACCAGTGCAACTGACCTACCAGTTAGCAAACCTGCTATTTCAAGAACGCTAATTAAATACTGATCACAGAATCATTAGGACTGGAAGGGACCTCTGGAGATCATCCAGTCCACCCCCCCTGCCAAGGTAGGGCCACCTAGAATAGGTTATACAGGAACGTGTTCAGGTGGGTTCAAATGTCTCCAGAGAGAGAGACTCTCCCCAGGTAAGAATTCTACGTAAAACTAAATATTTTTTATACAATAGTACCGTACAGAAAACACAAAACAGGAAATATTTTATATTTCAGCTAAAGAACCTAAGTGCACATTCATTTACAGTAACAAATCTAATTTTTATTTATCTTTCCTTTTCCACCTGCTGCCTCAGGCTTTTCCACAGCTATCGTGTGGCAAGCCTTAAACAACAGATTTAAATTGCTATTTTGTTTTGTGAAATCTGAAACTGATAGTTGTTAAGTATTGAAAAGAAACCACTGTATTGGAATTTATTACCACACTGGGAATAACTGTATATGGCCTTTGGTTAATGTCCAGCAGATATTCCAGTACCATCAAACCCCTTCCTTTCAATCTCCAATGCTTTTACACTACCTAATGTCTCATCTCGATACTACAAGTTTGACTATTTTAGGGAGCATATTCAGCAAATAAAGAAATCCACCCCTAGTCTCCAGTTTTATTTCAATAAAGCACTATTACAGTTTGGCTCAAAGTAATTAACAGACTGGTTGGGTTTTTTCTTAAGTATCCACTACTCAGTCTATAAAGCCAGACTATTTTGTGGCCTTTATCCATTTACATGTGAACATCAACATCATCCAATGTGAGGTTTAAGAATAAATTTCAGTTATAATTACTGACACCTTTTCTGTCCAAGATAGTTGGAGATGAGAAATTAAAGTGTAACAGGTGTTAATAACACAAATATTAATTGGCATTCAGTGAGACATCATAAATTTGTCGAGCTTTCCATATATCATCTATAATCTTCCATAAAATCACCAAAAGACATGAGCATTAGAAGATTGTCAGTTTAACAGCATACAAAAGACAAGTGAGTACAAAATATTCATATTTGTGCCATGCAAAAGGTCAGTACTATACTATGGCCAACAGTTCGGCTGCAATCTAACTACACAATTATATGAGACAAGTTAATGCTAAACATGTCTAGGTGCTTTCTCAAGCCAAGGCTAACATACTGAATCATGCCAGACACTATCATAAGAAGTTAGCATTATAAAAAGATTCCTATTTTCCAATAATTGACTTAAAAAAAACCCCAAAACATAAAAAGTCAATCACCATTATTCCTTCCAAAAGCATCTTCAGACACTACGGGCTCCAAAGGCAGGTTATGGTTGGGTATTAGGTTGCTTGGTCTGGGGTTTTAGCTTGTTTGGTTTTGTTTTTTTTTTACCCTCCCCACAAAATAATCCCTACAGCTAGTCAGTTGCCCTCTTTCAACTCAAATATAAAAAGCTGAATCAACTTGAACACAATTTTATTCAAAGTTCCAGTGACTACAAGTACTTCTTATATGAAAGCTCTCATACTGCATTAAATTTAATGAGAAAGCCTGAAAAAACACCAAAAAACAACCCAACAAACAAACTAAAAACCCCAGAAAAACTAACCCACCTCTCTTCATATACATCTTTCCATAGCCCATCAGAATTAAAGAAATTTTCAAATTAGGGTACAGAAGGGTTCCCTATTTATTTCTTGTTCATATAAATGCTCTTGTAATTTATTATTAATATCTTTCATGACCATATGACCCATTATTTTGGGGGCTAAACAAAAAGCTGAAGGACCACCAACAAAAAAACCCAAACACATATACACAACCATCTCTTCCCCCTAAAAAACCCCCAAGAACATTCCAGAAACAGTTATATTGTTAGCAAAGGCTAACTTAACTAGCAAAATCTCTTAGCACTTCACTGTCACTTCTGCTCTTTTTGCCATATAAACAAATTTTATGGTTCTGCTCTGCATCAGATTTCACCAATCGTTATTAAATAGCACTGTTTAAGTAACAATTCTGGGTCTACAGACAAAGAGTTGTCATTATTTTACATGACAGTACTATAATAAGAAACATTAAAATCTCATTTTTTCTACAAAGTGTAAGTCCAAATAAATAAGTCAAGAGAGAGAAAAAGCCATATTCACATTAAGGATTCCGTATGTTTCTTTTCTAAAGAAGAGAACCATAGTCTGTAGGAGACAGTCCATGAACACACAGAGAACACACTGCACATCCAAGAATATTCCACCTAGTCAAAAAATCAATGCCAATGGTGCTTCAGTCCCAGATCTATTCTGGCTCTTTTTATTTTTACCTCTTTTACAGATGATGTTTCAGACACCATCTTGCTTCATAATGAATACCTGAATTGCAGGCAAAGTGAAAGCAGTAAAGCAGAACAAACAGCTTTCATTATCTTCTTCAAATATTGTTATATTGGCATGAAAGTGTTTGGCTCTCACAATGCCTTTTTTATTATTTGAAACATGAATAGGTTCAGAGGAACAGAAGCACAATGAAGGCAATTCAGTACATCTTTCACACGGACACAAATCCATTCTCAGAGCAAACACTGCTTTCTACATTCACCAATACAAAGGTCTGATAGGCATTCCTTACTACACAGCATATCTGCATCCTACAGCAGCAACCTGAACTATTTCACCAAGAAATCAACTAAAAATGTTCATGTTTTGAGTTTACACATCTGAATCATTTGCCTATATACATATTTACATAATTACATCGCCTCCTGGATATTTATTCTGTCAGCATATAGAGTTTCAAATAACAATCCCATAAAACAGCTAATATGAGCTTTTCTGGCTGAGGTAGATCCAACACAAGCTGTAAAAAAATCCTCTCATTTTCAACAACCCTACACCACTGGAACCATTCTATTTGGTTATTAGAAGTTAATAATTCAGGAGAACATTGTCAACGTTTCAATTTCATTTTGCATTCTTTTGCCACTCATATACTCAAGGATATAAAATCTCCTGAAAAAAACCATGCAGCATTTGACAACATGGGTGCTACATCTCAACAAACCCATTCATTTTTTTACTTTTTTTAATGGTACTTTCTCCATTTTCTCTCTCCATTGACCAGCTTCTCTCTACATGGTGTGTGCTCAACTACCTTCTACCAGTTTGCCTCATCAGCTTTCTAAAATAATTTTCCTCCTTTAGGACAACAACACATTCCTCCCAGTACCCCTGAAACAGTGCCTTGCTATTGCATCTGAAGAGAAAACCCAGAATATCAAAGACCCAACCTCCATGACCTAAACTGTAAGGGAAAAGTAAACATTTGGGTTTTCACCATTCTGAGCAGGGAAAGGAAAACTGCTTTGAACATCAAGAAAGAGATTCAGACCATCTCTTGCCACCCAGAATCTTCAGGCAAATGAAGCAAACACAATTTAAAGACCATTCACTTGTCCTATCACTACAGTCCCTAATGAAGAGTCCATCCCCAGCATCCTTATAGACCCCCTTCAGATACTGGAAGGCTGCTATGAGGTCTCCACGCAGCCTTCTCTTCTCCAG
>JANHGB010009721.1:0-17312 GCA_026283785.1 Coracopsis vasa | reverse complement strand
GAATACTTACATACTCTTCATTTGGGTTATACAAACTAATGACAGTTGTGTGAGCCCAGCTTGGAAGGAAGAACTTTGATACACAATAAATCTACTTTCAAGCACCAGAAACAAAGACAGGTGAAAAACTGTAAAGCTTCAGAGAAGCTATGCACTTTCAGAACATGTGTCTCTTCAAATGTGTTCCCAGGACCAACTCATTCCAGTAGAAAAACAAGTAATAATTGTGCTTATTTAGAATTTGCATATGCAAATAGTAACAGCTGCTTGTACACAGAGTGTTGTGTTTCTATAATTGCATAGTGAAGATGTTCATAGTTTTCAGTCTTATTCATGTATCAGAAGTTTCCTTGTCCCCAGAGAATTCTTCCTACTTAGTAGGCAGGTAGGAAATTATAAAGCTCTTGTTAAAGCCCATGCCTGGAAATTCAGAAGTGCTGGTAATAACAGCAGATTGTTATTTTCGCGTTGTATTTACAATGTAGACTGTTTGGGTCCACCTCAGCCTGTGATTTCTCATGATTCTGTAATCTGGGAGGCAGCAATTCATTCGATTTAGGAATGTCTCCAAGAGGCTCTGATAGAATCACAGAGTGGTTTGTGTTGGAAGGGACCTTAAAGCTCATCCAGTTCCAACCCCCTGCTACAGGCAGGGACACCTCACTCTAGATCAGGTTGCTCCAAGCTCCATCCAACCTGGCCTTGAACATTGCCAAAGATGAGGCAGCCACAGCTTCTCTGGGCAACTTGTGAGAGCACATCACCACCCTTAGGTGAGTGTAGGATCATGTAAGGAGTGAGAAAGGCCTGGGTTAAAAGCTGTGTATCAGATCCTTGTGCTGCACCCCAGCTGGAAGATGTCCTAGCTTTTGATGGAGTTGCATCATAAGTGGACCATGGACCTATCATATTAGTAGTATGCTCAGGCAAGCTTCAAATGAGAGGTTAGTCTTGAACCTGGTAATCTTGTAATCAGGAAGGGGATGGGTAGGTGTGTAAAGGACCTGAATGTTACCAGAATCTTCCAACCAAAATCAAATATGTGGGTTACTTAAGCAAAAAAGGCAAGTTGTCAAGCTGAGTAGATGTAGTGGAAACGGAGGGCTGCAGTCTGAAAGGACAATGATCATTTTGGCTGCAATGCTTTTGGATTTTACCATCAATTTATTACTTTTATTTCTGACTTAAAATGTGGTAAGCATTTATCTGTACCCCATTTATTGAGAAAAAGGAGTTACTGTAGGTTTGTAAGGGGCATCAAGAGCAGTAGGTACTGACGTGTGAAGATCAGGATGGGGCAATACGTGGCAGCACGGGGTGACACTGCAGATATACACCAAGTGCAAGCTAATGTACACAAAACAGCAGATAAATAAATATTACAATCACACAACAAATCAAATATATTGATTACATTTCCTAGTTTCATATGACTGACATTTGTTATATAGAACTGGTCTGGAGATTTTTACAGGTAAAATAATTTCTTAGTTTTAGTTTGAGCTCTCCTTGGATCCTCCTCAAAATTTAGAAGCAATCAAATAATATATTCCCTCTTCAGTTTTTGTCTTCAAAATATGAGAGAATATTCAGAAATATAAGAAGGATTAGGTGGATATTTGTATATTAACATAGTGATTGGTTGGCTCACTAAAATCCCCAAGTTTGAATGTCAGATTATTTGAATTTTCCTGGGATATAAAAGTTTTGTAGTGATGGCAACAGATCTATCCAATGTATTTAAAACACAGCATGTATATGTGTATGCACAGCGTTGCCAGAATTATATATGCAAATACGTGTGTACGAGTTTACTCCCATTTAGTTTTACTGTGGTCTTAAATTACTAATGCTATGCAGTAGGCATTAGGATTTCCTACGTGCATGTATTTTTGTAGCATCTACTATTAGAAGTGATTAGATGCTACAGTAGTTGGGCAACTAAATGCCAATTTCAGTGATTAATTACTGGTGAATATTTTAATTCGTGGTTTTTAAGTGAGAGTTTAAATTTGAGTTGGGTTTAGAACATGAACACATTAACTTCAGTCAACTTTAACAAATTCACGTGTTTTTGGTCTTTAGAGGTATTTTGGATGAGGTGCAAAATGGTATCCATATAAAATAAGTATTGATAAAAAACGAGATAAAATTCTATTTAATGCATTAAATGAACAGGTGGCCATTAAGAGAATAAGAGTTATTTTAATTAAAAACCTGTGTAAGAATTTAATCAGGTGCTCATAAGAATGCCAGGAATACAAGATTTAAAGAAAGCTTTTCTTGCATTTTGTAACTATTTCCAAAATTTTTACATAGTTCCTTATTTTAAATTTGAACAACCCCCCAAATTTACTGTGGGTTGTTTGTTTTTTTTTTCCTAGCCTGTAAGTCCAAATGAAATTCAGAATAAGTTCTCTGAAACCTATTTTAGCTATTTATTTCAATTTTGAATTTTAAAGCAATCCTGTTTATGTTTCAACTTAATAGTTGTTAATTTGGGGTGGTTGTTTTTTTGGCGAAGAGAGGCTTTAAAAATCTTTTCATTATAACAGTTTTAGACAAATAAGAGCTTGCTCAGGACCAACCCTCCCAGCCAGGCTCAGCATGCTGAGACAGCCTTTTTGGAATGGAGGAGTAATTAAAATTTGCCCTAATGCAAATTAATATTTTCCCAATGTCTCTTTGCCTCACAATCAAATAAGCCACCACTAAATATTGTGGTGGTGTATTTTTGTAGTGATGGTAATATTCTAGATTCTTTAGTGTTAGCCATTGTACTTTCTGTGTCCTAATCAATATTAATCAGGATAACTTTTGAAAGTTAAAAATGTTAATTTAACTCTCTACATCTCCTATTTTGTTAATGTCTTCTGTAGTGTCATTTAGAAGAAAATGCTTCATCAAACAATAGTGTTTCAATCATAAAAGGATGTAATAGCAGAAGCATTAGAACTCACATGACCCAAAGCCTCTCTCAATTGTTTGCATCTCATTTCCTAAATGGGACCAGTCATTATCTTTCTCATTTCAGACAAGCAAAATAATTCCTTACTTTCATAAAGAACCTTTTTTCCCTTGAGGGTCCCTACAGGCTGTGTGTACAACATTTATTATTTTACCTTCAAGTATACATTCATATCTAGGCTGGAAAAAAGTGGAATCCATAAAGGCTCAAAATTTCCTGCTCTTTCTAGATAACAGTGGTTCTTTAGATTGCTTCTGTAATGAGAAAGCTAATAGTTCAATCTGTCCTAAAAACCCCCTGAAGTTGTGCCAATACTGGAATCTGCAGGTTCAGCATCTCTTGGGTAATTTGATAGAAAAATAACTCTGTTTTCTTGTTGCAGCTTTCAGCTGAGAACTTTCTAATATTTTCTAGCTGTTAATAAATTTGCCTTCAAAACCCTGTTAGCAACAGATGTTGACTTTATTTGTTGACTTTATTTGTTGACTTTACCTTTGTTTGTCTAACAAATGTATCTAAGACATAATCTTCCATAACAGCCGAAACCTCCCCCACGAGCACACACAGAAGGGGCAATAATGCAGAAGAATGGAAGCTTGCAATGGCAAAGACCTACAGAAGGAGAACTTTCCTCAAACCTGAGATGTCCTTGCAGAACAACTTCTCCCTCTGCAGACTGAAGAGCTAGTTGAATGTCTGCTCAGTAGAAGCAGTGTGGACGCGTAATGATCTTGTACATTTTGTCTCAGTTGTGGCTGCCTCTCTTTTCTTTATTAACTGATTCATATGAAATACTTTAGGATCTTTCTACAAGAAAGATGCTACAGAATGTATAATAACTAACAGAAGGCATTTTTGTTTGTACTTGAGAAACTATAATTGAAAAATGATCAGCAAATGTTTCTATGGCTGCTAATTTATTTGTCTTCACTTTTCAGAGTTATTGCCATGCACCCTGTGAATAAATTCACAACAAAATTATTAGACATTTTGACTTTACTCATCTTCATGTGAACAGGTCCATTGAGTTGCTACTGGGTGTGAATAAAATAGCATCCTATTGCATATCAGTGACATAACTTTTTTTATCGATTTGTGGAGTTTCAGGTCCTATTCTTCCTACCTAAAAAAGAAATGAAGCCTGAAAATAGTGAAAAATATATTCTCATTTCAAGGCTGTTCTTTCATCTGACTTATCATACTGCTGTGTACATAATTTTAAAATCATGCAAAAGCTGCTGTTTTCATACTGAGGTGTAATAAATAGGTATTTAATGAAGACGTATCAAAAAATTGTACCAGAATGCAGTAATATCAGCAAAACATCAGTGTGCCAATGTCTACCACGTATGCTAGCACAGATGATGTTATACAAGCACAGTTAGTCATTCAGCACTTGGTAAAGAAAATGCATCTGCATTTCTAGCGCTACGTTCAATAACATACTGAAAGGAGGATACTCCAGTTTCCAGAACTAAAGTGGATGTAATGTTTGGTTGTACCTGATCTTGAAGCAGCTGTGTTGTTTAATAACATATGGAATACATTCAGCTTCATAGCTCCTGTGCTATGCTTAATCTGGCATTAAGAAAGAGCTTCATAGTAATAGTAACTATTTGCCATAAAGATAATATGCGATATGTGGTTTGCATTTCAGAAATCATGGGCAATAAGACTTGAGATTGACATCCTAGCCTTCACTACTCATAGCTACATTTGTGGTATATAATCAGGAATCAAACCTGTTTTTCAATAATAGCATTACAGTTCTATTTTTTGTCAAGTTTTGGTTGTGATCTCTACCTGACAGCAAAATTGAATAACATTCAGGTTGGATATAAGGAAGTTCTTTACTGTGAGGGTGGTGAGGCACTGGAAAAGGCTTCCCAAAGCGGTAAATACCTCATCCTGGCAGTGTTCAAGGTCATGTTGGACAGAGCCTTGGGTGACATGGTCTAGTGTGAGGTGCCCATGCCCATGGCAGGGGGTTGGAACTGGATGATCTTAAGGTCCTTTCCAACCCAAACCAGTCTGTGATTCTCTGAACATAGTTTTCTAGTAACAGGTTTCTACCGTGTAAGAAATTACTTCTGCCTACTGCTAGTGTCTGGAAGAGCTGAACTGGAACAGTCTTATCTCTGCATATCTCTGTGGTTATTTTTCAAGAAATACTTAACTTAACATAAAGGTTGTAGCTCCTTATGAATTTAGTACATTCTGTCTGCTACCATTAGGTGATAATGTAAATAAATAAGACAAAGTTGTTTGAGAAGTGGGGTTTGGAAATTTCAAGTCAGAAGGTCCTTTCCAAAACCTTTTCCAAACCAATCTATGATTCTACGAGTCAAGGATCTGATTAAAAGTCCAACCAAACAGGCTGTTGCTGAAGTCAACAGAGGATCAAGACCACTTTGTTATAACATTTTTTTCAGCCCAAACCAATCACCTAATAGCTTCCTAAGATGAGCATTTAATGATTCCTTGATCTTAACCCCCTTGTTGAGAATTATATCATAGCTAATGGCTATGTCATGGTTATGTCATAGACTGGTTTGGCTTGACACGTTCCACTAGACCAGGTTGCTCCAAGCCCTGTCCAGCCTGGCCTTGAACACTGCCAGAGTTGGGGCAGCTGCAGCTTCTCTGGGCAGCCTGTGTTCTGCTGACATGCAGGGTACGCCACAAAATAGCTGTATAATATGCACAGTTTATTAAACAGGCAGACTAAAGCCAATAAGCACAGTAAAGCAAGCAAGCATGCTAATGTGAGTCCAGTAAATATCTATCTATATATATAGTAAATAAGTACAATAAAGCAAATCAGAGATGTATGTATATAAGTACCAAAGAAAGTTAGCACTGCATCAACTCATTACTGCATAGAAAGAACAGAGATTAAGAAGAAATACGTCACCAGTTGCCACTGAATCATCATCCAAGCCCACACATCAAGCTGGGAAGGTTTGTTGCCGCCGATGCCAGGAGTCTCAGGTAATTGGGAAAATTCCTATGCAGTGCATCCACCCGTAAGTTGAAGTTTCTCTCATGGCCATAAGAGGTTCCCTCTTTTATCAAAACAATTGGCTTTATGCCAGATCTCTAATTGTTTACTCGTGGGACCATGCAGTTTCTCATGATCTTGCTGTTGTCCACTCTGAGAGTGTTGGCCAGGAGCTGCAGCATGCCCAAGTATGAAGGTCATAGAACAACTGCTCACCTGTGTTTTCCTGTATCTTTCTGACCAACAGTCACAATGAACATGAACATATATACTCTACCAAATACACTGTGACAAAACCCATATTTTGTTGTGTCTTTCAGTCAGGAGAGGGAATCGACTCTTAGCTAGGTTCCCATCCATTACACTGTGCCAGCACCTCGTCACCCTTCACAGGAAAGAACTTCTGCCTAAGGTCTCATCTCAATCTCCCCTCTGTCAGGTTAAAGCCATTCCCCCTTGTCCTGTCCCTAAGGCCCTTGTCTAAAGCACCTCTCCAGGTTTCTTGTAGCCCCGTTAGGGACTGGAAGCTGCTCTAAGGTCTCCTCGGAGCCTTCTCTTCCCCAGGCTGAAGAAACCCAGCTCTCTCAGCCTGTCTCCATAGGAGAGATGTTTTCCTTATTTACAAATTTATAGGTTCAGCCCATACAATTCTTCCGTGCAAAATTACCTAAGCTTTTCTGCTTTGTAGGTTGAGAGGGGAGAGCAAAATAATGGTTGAAATTAAATGATTGGGAGTATACACGTACTTTACTGAATCCTACCCTGATCTATCCTAATTTCTGTAATATCTGCTTCCCTCACAGTCTTGAATTATACTGTGGACTAGAAAAGTGTTATTATCAAATAATCACAAACGAGGAGCTAAGACACAAGCTGACTGCTAGATCCAAAGGGAAACTCGTGACTCTTGGGCTAACAACCAAGTTGGGCATCTGAAAAGTTGTGTTTATTTATGTGCACTCTCTGGAGAGCATCCATAGTTATGATGACAGGAAGTATGAGAGGGAAACTATAAAACTTCTCCAGTATGAGAACAGTTTATATTTGGAATATTCCAAATTATTGAAAATAATTTGTTTGTTTTACTAACTAAAGAGACCTGTTTGGTTTCTTTGGAAAGATGATAGGAAGAAAAGGCACCAACCCAAACCTCCTACATGCTAAGAGGAGGCAAAACTCTTCTTTTGGATACTTTAGTATGAAACAGGTGAATACAACTATATTTTCTTTTTACCTTAATTCTGTAGGTATTTCTTAGTGAGAATTTGCTTACTATTTTGGGCCTCATAGTGGTACACTGAAGAAATTACCTCACCTGTGCATTTCAGGTTCAGGCATGAAAGAAACCTGAATTGCCTCAGTTCTGACATAGTAGAAATAATACGTACTATTTTTAGAAACAAAAGCAGTGGTTAAAAGTCCCATGCATTGGACACACGATAGAACTTTGACCTTTTTTACTCTTTAACTTAGGTAACTAATTTGAGAAGAAATTGGGGTACAGGTATGCTAAATCCAACATAAAATCATACCACTGTGCATCTTTTCTAGCCAATTGTCTTTCAGAGGCAAGTGACTTCAGTGCTTCAATTTACCCATCAAGTGACGATAAGAATGTTTTTCTTACTTCAGAGGAAGTGCTGTGAAGTTTCATTAGGTTCACAAAATGTTTTGAGAAATCCTGGAATAAGCAATAAAGAAGATCTACCTTGTTCTGTAATGAATCTTCTTCTACAGCCTATGAACTACAAGTGTATCTTCTAACAAGAAACCGAGATTCTTTTTCCAAGGTTCAGGCTTTGTCTTTAATTGCATTCATGTTCTGTGTATGCACAGAATTTGTCTATGCCCTGTCATGCTTTTTGATTTCTAAACTTAGGCAGAATCTTTTTTTATACTCTTCAGATTTTCTATAAAATATTTCCTTTTAACATGTACAAGTACAGGGAAGTATGTAGGTTCATAGGATGAACTGATTTCTGGTTAAGGTTGAAAATCAAAAGAGCTATACATATGTTTTTAGGTCAGAACTTCTCCTGAAAGCTTATATATAAGCTGCAATAAAAGTAAATAAAGGCAAGATTTCACACTGAATCAAACCTGTGATCAAGTAGTCATTTCTGATCATACCTATTCTAAAAAGTAGGCCATAATGAAATGAAGTTTTTAGCTTCTCTCATTTCCTGGTTGATGTATGCCTTGGAGCTTGAGAACTTCTCTCTCTCAAAAATTATTCTATTTCACATGTTTTCATTAAGCTTATTAAGTCTAATGCTTGCTTATCTGAAGTCTACTAAGCTCCTGTTTTCTCTGCTATCTTAGCAGTTAGAATTATAAAGGTGGTTTATATTTTAAATTAAAAAAAAAGCTTCTGTATTTAATTGAATATTTCCCTGATTGTGTTCTTATTTGACTGTAAAGATATATAAAAGTGTATCTATAATGCTGTTTCAGGAAACTCCAGGGAAGCTCTCCCAGTGAAGGATGCCTAGATGGGAGTCACTCTCTTGCACTGGCAGAATATCTGTGTAATTCCTGAAGATGATTAAGTCATCTCCAAATTATGAGCAGGTGGCCAAGAACATCCCTCACTTGGGTCCTCCATCCACATCCTTACCAATAGGCCCTGGGGCTCCATTTAAGCTCAGCCCTGAGTCTTGTGTCTCTCTCTGAGCTGTACTGTAGGAGTCTTGGTTGCTTGATAGCTCAGCCTAGACATGGACCCTGCTCATCTGGGCCCTAACCCATGGGCTGATTTTCTGTTTTGTTTCTCTGAACCCTCTCAATGATCTGTGAATAATATCTCACCCTGGTTACCCTTAACTGCTTCTGACCTGCAGGTTGTTTTCCTGTCTTCATTTTGGACTTGCCTTATTGCTATGAACTTTCCTGCTGATCTGTGGTCTTGTTTGAACCTGGTCATGGTTTCTGGATCTGTTCCCTCTCTGAGGGGCCCCAGCAGAAGAGAAAGAGTGAGAGAAGCTTTTCAAACTTAATTTCTTAAAATAGGCACACAAATTAAGTGGGGAGCTATTAAGAAGCTCAGCATTTGAGTGAAAACAAAACAGGACTCAGAAGATGTTCTGCTTTTGGAAACTGGGCTGAAAATCAAAACTGATAGATGACACATATGTAGTTCTTTAAAATATCAGTTTTGTAACAAGTAGTGACCTGTCTTGTGTAATAGGATTTTCGTGTGGGTTTTTTGACCATTGGATGACTTGCAGGAGGCAGATTGCAGGTAATGGAGAAAGAGAGAAGACTCTTGTTGGTGAGATTATCATTGAGAATCCTTTCTAATTTGGTACAATGAGGATAGTTGTACTTTCTGTTCTGTTCAATGCTAAGTCTGGGAGGATAGCTTGGTGGTTTTCAAGAACTAAATGCTGGAGTGTAATGTCTCCTGAAGTTGAAACCATTGTAGAGGAGGTAATAATGGTGTTCTTCAGGCTGCACAATGTATCAGTTCAGTATGTTTTGGGTTTTAAAATGTTTTTAGAGGGAGGAGTCCAATGATTCTTGTCCCTCCTTTTTCCTTTTCAAATAATTTGTCCTAAAACGTTTCTGAAGATCCTCTGATAAAGGCAATACCTATGTGAGACAATCTTAAAATGCTCAGTGACACAATCAGCAGAACATTTTGTTGGAAATTAAAGGTGAAGTAGTGCAGATTCTGATTTTCATGATAGCTATATATTTGAATAATGAAATCAAACCACACATCTGAAAGCAGATTGAATATGCAAAACAACATGGGTTATTTTTTTGTTCATTGGAATAGTATCATGCCTGCTGTGTTTGAGAGGGCACGTACTGTAAGCTGATCAAAGCATATTGCACAACATATTAGCTAAAATTGTTGACTGCATGGTTCTAGGGTGTAAAATTTCAGAGCTCAAGGGTGCCATTTTCTCACTTTATTACAATTATGCTTATTACATTTATTTTTAGCAGCTGGAATATTCCCTTAGGTGATATCATCAGAAGACAGATGAGAAAGTTAAGATTAGAACATGAGTTGTAAAATGATGCAGTGCATTTTGGGACTTGCAACTCTAGCTTTTGATCTACAGAGCCGCTTACCTTCATGGCTTATAGTCCATGATGTTGGATGTTATAAATAATTCTCTTTTTTTTTGTTGTTCTGCTTTGCCAAATAAAGGAGATTACAGAATGCATTTATGTTTATTTTTCAGACATTAAAAATTAAACCAAACTCAAACCACAAGAAATTCAGCATCAGCTTTTCATTCTCTCTTACCTCCAAAATGAAACTTCTACAAGACTCGAGTGAAAAAACAGAAATGGATTTTCAGTTAGCACAAAAGCTACTTCAAATGAACACTAAAGCAAGAGAGTCCTTAATAAAATATTTCTATAACAATAAAAATTCTTTTAAAGTGAGACACCAGGATGAAGGACACATCTAGACTATGTTTTTTGAGATTTCTTGGGAACAGAAGAAAGTTTTGTGAAGTAGAGTTTATTCATTGCTTAGCTGAAAATCATACTGTGTATTCAAATGCCTCTAAAAGGAGTTTCCACTCTTAAACAAGCATCCTTACTCCTGAAGTCCTTATCTCCAAAGGTAAATTAGATATTTTAACTTAGGATTTATACCCACCTGAAAGCCACACTGAAGGACAGCTAACTTTATCTATGGAGGAAAGAGTTGTGTTGCTAGTAGAGTGCTAGCTAGAAATGCTTAGTTTTTAGTTTATTTTTGATCTCTGACTTTGTGTAATAATACTTTGAGGGTCTGTACAAGAAAAAGAGAGAGTTGGAATATTAATGCAATCTAGCATTTTGGAAAATTTGGAAATAAAACCAATATCAAAATGTGCTAAGTGTTAGTGTCCTTAGTGCTAAACATTAATGCCCATGGTAGATGTTTGGGCATCATTCAGGAAAGCTGGCATGCTATACTGTATGAAGAACTCAGCATACATTGTCTACACAGTTGCATTCAGCCATGTTGAGCCTCTAGATCAGCATCTGAGGCCAAATCTGGAGGGGAAAAAAAAAAAAGTTTTTGTGGTTTTCCTATTGTTTTGTGACCTGGTGCCCACCATAGTTCTACAGCAACCTGTTAACCTGAAATCATCACTCTTCTCTAGATTGTACTTTACATATCTTTATATTTTGGCTGACTTGTCACTGAGGATTTTAAAGAATTTCTTCCACATTTCTGAACAGCGGAAAGTCCAGTCAGTATTTAAACTCACTTGGCCATAATAACTTGAAGTTACACTATTTATAGTAAGGTGTCTATAAAGAACTATGCTCCAGAGGTCTGGAAATTGTCTTAAGAGTGCAAGTAGCTCTGAGTTATAGTTACTGTCTGAGTTATAGTTACTATGCTGCTCTGACTCCTGTCCTGGAAACAGATTTCAAGGATTGTAGATCAAGCCTAGAAGTGCTAATTGGACTTATTGACTGTGACAACCACTACAGCTAACATGAATCGTAGCTTGCAGAGAATTTATGGCAATTCAAAGTGGAAATAATTACCAATAGCTTATATGACAAGGTGAAAGAAAACAGTTTGCATTAAATTATCAAATGGCGATCACTGTTTGAAAACTGCATTCTTTATTACTATAAATTTCAATGCTGCAAATCTAATATACCAACAAACATGTATGGCAGCCACACCTTGGCCAAGAGCTGAGACCAAGGCAAATCGTCTCAGTGTGGTAAGCCATTGCAAGCAGAGCAATGCAAACAAGGCCTGAGAGTAATGAACAGTGGTTTTAATTACAGACCAAAAACTGAGAGAAGAGTGCCTGAAGCTCCTGGAAAGATGCAGCGTAACATCACTGTGGATGTCTTTTACTGCCTTATCTTGACTATATCCCTTACTTAATCCACTTAAGTCATGGAATGTAGTGTCTTTTGTTTGGTACTCCTTTTCCCACTGTGGCAGGGACAGGTAAGCTACAGTCCACAATATGACTGCTCATGGTTTTGTATATGCAGGAAGATAATTATATTTAGACAGTAATTGCAGTCATTTTATAATGCTGGCAAAATCCAGCATTGTCTCGTTGGTATCCATGTTGTTAGTGTCAAACTGAAAAGAAAGAAAGTGAATCTAACAGGCTGTGTGAGGGTAAAAATTCAGTGACATGAGAGCCCTTCAAGCTTAGGTTGCTTAATTTCCTAGAATGGTTCCTCTGTTATTCTTTTGAAAATATGAACTATCAGAGCTATAGCAGTATGCTGAAATCTAATAATCTCATGCTGGGAGAAATAATAATTAAAAAAGTTTTTTGTTCTTGTCCCTTTAATTTTGCATATGTTTGGCAATTTATTTTGGTAATAGATTGCAATGCAAAAATTTCAGCATATGAGGACGTACACTCACATGGTTATTGGCCATCTACTGAAAAGGACAACTTTCCTTTCAGCTATATTGTATGGCTAAGGTAAATAGCATGATCTAGGGTAATTTCAGGTATAGAAGACTGTGACAAATTAAAACTGTTATGTTTTTGAGACAAAAAATTTCTCAGGGAGTTTGAGGTAGAGAAGATGAAAGGAGTGGATGGGAACAAAAGAGAAAAACGAGAGAATATCTAAACTGTGTGTGAATACATAGATGGATACATCATGGGCTTTCTCTGATCAGGTGGAACTGATAGGGGATCTGTACCTTATTTTATTAATTGGTTATGTGAAATGAGGGTAAAACTCAGTTTCAGGAGACTAATCTCCCCAGAAGGAGTAATTTTCCTTCCTGAAATATTGTAAATATTCTTAAGAGGACAAAACAATATTTTTAAATTGGTCCCAAAGGTTGCAGGTTGATTCCTAAGGTTGTCTTACACATCCCCACCTGTATGTTAATTCATGTAGTCTGTTGTTACTAGGTGCAAAGGTAATGTGTGTGTTTGAAGATCTTTTATGAAAAGCTAGAGGTATCCTGGGCTTCAATGGTAGATTTTCCATTGTCTCTGATGGCTAGTTTCTCACCATGATCAGTGTAATGGCTGCAATGGCTGTAATGTCTGCTGTGTGTTTATCCAGCTTAGAGTAGCTAATTAGCTTAATATCCCAAAACACTTTTTGAAAGTTTAAATATTCTTTCTCTTCAGTGTTTTTCAAAGCATGCATGTAGAATTATAGAATGGTTTGGGTTGGAAGGGACCTTAAAGCTGATCCAGTTCCAACCCCCTGCCACAGGCAGGGACACCTTCCATTAGAGCTGGTTGCTCCAAGCCCCGTCCAACCTGGCCCTAAACACTGCCAGGGATGGGGCAGCCACAACTTCTCTGGGCAACCTGTGCTGGCACCTCACCACCCTCACAAGGAAGAACTTCTTCCTTATATCTAACCTGAACTTCCCTTAAGTTTGAACCCATCACCCCTTGTCCTATCACTACAGTCCTTGATGAAGAGCCCCTCTCCAGCATCCCTGTAGGCCTCTTCAGACACTGGAAGCTGCTCTGAGGTCTCCACACTGCTTCTCTTCTCTAGGCTGAGCAGCCCCAACTTTCTCAGCCTTTCTTCGTACAGGAGGTGCTCCAGACCCTGATTATCCTTGTGGCCTCCCCTGGACTTTCTCCAACAGCTCCATGTCCTTCTTATGCTGGGAACTCAGAACTGCATAGAGTGCTGCAAGTGGGGTCTCACAAGAGCAGAGTAGAGGGGCAGGATGATCTCTGTCGACCTGTTGGTCATGCTCCTTTTGATGCAGCCCAGGCCATAGTTGGCTTTCTGAGCTGTGAGCATATATGGGAGTGACTTGGGCTTGTGGAAAAAGGAAGTCTCTATCCCCAAGTAGCCTGATCTTTGAAGTACTTGTATTGATGTATAATGTCAAGATGAAGTAGTGGCAAGGCCTCAAGCATGTCCTCTCTCCTGGGGGTCTGGCAGCTGAGAGCTGGCCCCCCTCCCACTAGTGGCCTTGGGGTGAAGCTCTCTCATCAACTTGAGTGAAAGATGTCCCTGCCCATGTCAGGGGGGTTGGAACTGGATGGTATTTAAGGCCCCTTTCAACACAAACTATGCTATGGTAATCTAGGAAACTCTTTGAATGTGTACTGAATTGAGATACTTGAATCAACCAAGGTAGAAGAAAGCACCAAATGAACCATTTCACATGTATGCTATAATGATGCAATACTTCTACATGTAAGGTCTAAACCTGGAAGAAGTCCTTGGTGGTAATCTAGTGACTTTCCACCAAATGGCAGAAAAAAAAAAATTATTCTGTGTGTATATTTATTTTAGAATTTGCAACAAACGTCTTGTGTGTTTGCAGTTGAATGCAGTCAGGGAAGTCCAGAGCTGAATGAGCTGTTTCTTCTAATGAAGTAACTGAAACTTTTTTCAAGGTTATATAGTTTACTCATGCTACACTTTCCCTCCAGAGCTAACTCAAAAGGCTATGAGGACTAGCTTCATTAGTCTGGCTTTAACTCTGAATTCAAAGGACCTTTTACTTAGCACTTTAAGACATAGCAAAGCGACCTTTATATTTGCAGGTTCTGACAATGCTGTAAGCCTCATAGGCCTTTTTTCCTGAATGAAATAAAATCTGCAGTGCAAACTATGCAAATGTGCTTTGTCATTCCCCTCCCTGAGTTGCTTCTTAGCATCTTATCGTAGTGAACATGATTAGGTTCGAATAGTGGTTTTCCCACTAATTTGCAAAGAAATGGATGTTACAGTCTGATTTTTTGATGAGCAGATGAAATGCAATAAGCAGAAAGAATGGGTTAACTGTCAGCAGATGTGTACAGTGACTAGTGCCCTTGTCAAATGCTCAGGTAATGGTGTATCTCACAGCCACAGATGTGTGGTTTCCATGATGAAGAAATCACCTAATTTATGTGCTTTCTATTCTTCCTGTTTAAGAAAAAAAATTGTTTTGTTTTAGCTTTAATCTGACATCTAAGAAGGTGTCAGATCTTTCAGTCTCAGGCCTTGTGTTGCATCTTAACTTTATACATAGTTTAAAAAAATTGCACCTTGTAATTTTGGAAGGATTTAATTATAACTCAGCTAGATCGAATGAAGGTAATAGTAAAGTTACTGACACTACTGAAGCCTTTTTTCAGGTATGATTTTTTTTTTTAATGAGGCCTCATCAGTCTGGTTTCTCCTCAACCAAGAACACTCAGCATTCCAACAGGAGCATTACAATTAAGGCAAAATATTGATCCCCTTACCTAGCAGGAGAAACAATCTGTCATTTAGAGATGATATCATACTATAGTCAAACAAGTATTGCAGAAATAGAAAACAGAATAATACAGCCATAGATCAGATTCAGCTCTGAAAATAATGAGAAATACAACTTTAGATGATGTATAGACTTTCTGAATAGGTAAGTAATGTAAACACGTATGAGTATCTGGGGAGTTTGCTTAATAGATCATGATGTATTATTGAGAATGGAATTGTGTAAATTGAAATGCAAGGAAGGGAAGGCAAAGGATAAACTTTAAAGCTGTTAGAGTGGACTAAGTGGCTGGAGCCTGTAAAATATATGAGATCAGGGCAGGAGAAAAAGATGGAATGGTGATACTATGATCTAGAGAACAGCTGAGAGATGAAAAGGCAATTATTAATGTGAAAGGAGGGAAGGAAAAGCACTGGAAGTAAAGATAGAGCTTATTTCCTTAGACAGCTATCGACCAGCTACTGAGAGAAGCATTAAAAACCAACCAACCAACCAAAAAAACAGAAAACCCCACACCAAATAGAAAAAAAAAAAAAACAACAAATCCCAAACAAATCAAAACCAAAGGAACCTTCCACCAAACCAAAACAAAAATCCCCTATAATTTCCTGGTTTTCATTTCCTCTAGTGGGTGGGGACAGGCTCCTTTCCTCAGATAGAGAGCAGATTGCTGTCCCCCAGGGTCCTGGCTCAGCTTATTGAACTGAGGGTGAAGGTTGAAGTAAGGGCTGTAGGTGTAGACTGTAACCTCAGGGTGGATCCACAGTGACTGCTTTTCTGGTAAGAGGCAGCACAGTAAGTGTTTTGTCTATTCGTCTCCTACAGAGACCAAGTATTTCTTCCCTACATTTTCTTTTAATGTCCATATGTAGTTGCCCAAACAAATCAACCAAGAAAGGTTTACCAGTTCAGTGAACAAACGAAAAGCTTGAGCTAGTAAATCTGCAGCCTCAAGCAATGCCTTTTTCTTTAGTTGTATTAGTAGCTTTATGTATCTATGATGGATAATGTGATACACGATACTGACAAAACTGTGGGTATATGTTCAGGCATCTCCAAGACTGCGGAAGAAGCTGTATGTGTTTGTGAGTGCAGTTGCACTAAAATTCATATTGCCTGTGGAGCATTTTAATGCTTTTAGAAGGTAGAGCTGAAACAGTATGGGTCTAACTTTGCTTATGATAGAGATTTCATATATGTGTGTATATTTACCTGCATATATACACAGACACAGGTAAAACTTGGGTCTCAGGTTGTTTCAGTATCTACAGTTCCTCTCTTCCATAGTGTTTTCTAAAAGTCTTGGGGGAAACCTTCATGTATAACAAAAAAAAAACCCAACCTGTCTAGACTACTGAGAAACCTAAAACAAGAGGTAAAAAAAGGAAAGATCGTAAGAATAAAGATCTGTAGGTATCCATGCCTGCTTATCCTAGAGCTGTTTGCATTCTTTCTTTAAAACCCAAACCACAACAATATATGTCCTATTAAGAAATCTCAATGCTAAGTAAGCAGTTGCATTTAAAGAAGGTTCATGAAGGTTAATAGTTCCTCCCATCACCATCTCAAATATTCCACAAATAATTAAATTGAAGAACTCCCTTGTAGGATGGGTATTAGTATTTCCACTTTAGAGATGTAGAAACTAGAACATCTTACGTGACTTCACAAAAATTAGTCTGTTATGAACTAATTAGGGCAGAGTGATGTAGATTTCTAGTGCAACACGTTGTAAAAGAGGATGAAAAGCTAAGGAAGGATTTCAGAGGTATATGCTCAGCAGTTTATGGGCAATTGCACAGATTTGCTGAGATGTTGCTGAAAAAAGGAAGAGTGATTGTGTCCCCATCTTTCCAATGTTGTCTTAAAAGAAAAGAAGATATGGAGCTTTTTCTATACAACCAGTTCATGAGTAATATTTTCTCTGAGGCACCCAACTAGGAACTGTAGAAACCTTCTGTCGTGGTTTAAACTCAGAAACCACGCAGTCGTTCGCTCACTCCCCACCCCGCCCCTTCCTCCTCCCGCTCCCAGAGGGATAGGGAGGAGAATCGAAAGATTGTAACTCCCACAGTTTGAGATAAGAACAGTCCAGTAACTAAGGTATAACACAAAACCACTACTGCTACCACCAATAATAATGATGATAAGGG
>JANHGB010009718.1:0-35347 GCA_026283785.1 Coracopsis vasa | reverse complement strand
TTAGTGTGAGGTGTCCCTGCCCATGGCAGGGGGGTTGGAACTAGATGATCTTAAGGTCCTTTCCAACCCTAACTCTTCTATGATTCTATGATTCTAAGTAGCTAATTTAGGAGAAAGGCTGTATGTGTTGGAGTGTTTCATTTACTTTTGAGGAGATGACTTTGAGAGACTCAGATGAAAGGTGTGCTAGAAGTAAGCTGTATTAGAAAAGTGTGTCTCTTGATAATTATGTGCTTAAATGCCATCCTTTGTATTTGCTGTTACATGTTAATCCTGTAACAGCAATATGTACATATTTGATTCCTATCTAGCACTTACCCAAGAACCTGTGTCTGATGTTTTATTTTCCCTGGCTTTTGAAAGGGTGCTTGATTACTTTCCTTACCCAAACAAAATTAACCTATCTGCCACATAAGCAGGAGGTTGCTGGCACTGAAAGTTGAGGTGAAGCTCAGATGTGCAGCTGTACTAAATGCTTGAGCCTGGAAGGAGAGGCCCTTCCTAGAGGGCAGTGCCATGTCCAGCGTCCTCTGCATGGTGTACTGGAGTTGGAATGCTACTTGCAGCAAGTGGTGTCTTCTAAATCGGGAGCATGCAGAATCAAAAACCCCATAGCTGTCTCTACCTGGTGTTACTAAAGTTATAAGGAGTCAGGTGAAGCAAAAGCTGAGTTTTGCTTGTAATTTAGTGGTGGATCAGGGTGACACAAGGAGATAGAAGAAGCATGGCAAATTGGAATTTGCTTGGTTGGTAATCGAAAGCAAATGTCAGTGGGATTCATTTGGCTCAGTCTTTGTAGCCTCATAACATTGCCTGATGAATGATGGAGTAGTTAATTTGTCATTTAGTAGGCATCTGTCTCCATCTGGACACTGTATCAGAACACCCATTCAAAGCTTTGGGTAAAGAAGATAGCGGGTTTTTTTAACGTCTTGGCATGCTGAATGCAAAATCAAATATAGTAGAGATGAGCCGTATATAAAAATTAATACAGAGTCTCCATTAGAATTCAGCTGGATATACACAGTTTGAATTTTCTGTTGTACTTTCTGTATGCTTAAAAGCAAGGTGTCGCTGTATCAGTTCACATTTGTCTAGAAATAATCAATGTTTAAACAGGTATAAAGGCTATTCTTGAGCTGGACCAAACTGTGCCATGGTGAGTTTTAACTAAAAGATTGACTAGTCTGAATTAGAGAAGTGATGGGAATTTGAAATTCCATGGTTAATCAGTTCTAAAGACAATAAAGCAGTCGTGGTGGGTGTGCAGTTTGGCGTTTTCTCTGAAACATAAATGGTTAAATCAGTGGCGGAAAACAGGACTGATGAACTACTCCCTTCTAATGCTGTTTAAAATCCATAAATTGGAATATAATTTGTCATTACAAAAATGTTTTTGTATAATCTGTAATTAGAAGGGAAATATCTGAAAAGGATATCCTTGCAATTTAGAATATATAGATACTACGAGAAGCAGTGAGGCCATTTACTAGAGTGTTTTTAGTTAGCTGGAGCATAACGTGAAGTTACTTTTGTATCTCTGAAGACATCACACAAATTGGTGGGGAAAAATGAACTCACTTAAGAAGTTGGCCTGTAAATGTTCTGTGTTTACTAGCGTCTACAAAATTCTGCATATCTTTGTTACACAGATTTTGTTTTACTCTGTGAATTTACAAGATTTTGAATAAATAGGTTATTTCAGTAGTGGTTTTCTTGTACGTCCTAGTTAAATTATGTTGCTTACCTTGAGCAGAAATGAATTTACAAGAATGCTTTGTCCAGACCCTTCAGCTAAACACAGACAATATCTGAAAGGTAAATTCACACTAGTGTAAGTCTGTCTAACAGGATAGCTGCAGTTTTATCCTGGCTCCCTAGCTGTCATTAGGATGAGAACTCTCTTGCCTTGTAGTACACCAGCTCAGGTAATTAAAAAACTGAAAATCATCACAGTCTTTGTAAGTTTTGGAGTTTTCTGTCTTGTTTCCTTTAGTACTCTGGACTGGCTCACTTCATGATAGTTCAGCCAAAAGCATTAGAGTAAGAAAGACATGAAATTGAAGCTGCTTGCACTTGATGTAAGATTTTGTGGAACCATAACTGCCAGTGATTGCTTCTTTCTGCAATGGAAACAAACTTAGACTAGGGTTGCCGCTGAAAGGAGCAGTTTCACCCTTTTCTGGCCTCTCTGCTACATCATTTCCTTGCTCAGGAAGAATGATTGTGATTATGGAAGGTTTATTCTGGTGTTGGTTTAGGGCTGTTGAAAAGTACAATGTAAGTTGACAGAAGTTCGATTTCACTGGTTTATGCAAGTACCTGGAAGCCTCAGTTGGGTAGTACAGGGGAACTGACTGCATTGAACTGCAGTAGGTTGTGGGATTACAGTGTGTGTGTTTATGTGTGTATATATATAAGACAGGAAGCTTAATCTTGCTAATACTTTCTGGTTAGTGATCTTTCTAAACATCAATAGAAAACTGTTAAATACTCAGGAGGGCATTTTAAAAGGAGTACCAATTAAAATATATTCATTTTCAAAATTGCATTTAAATATATATATATATTTTTTTTTTTCCCCCTAGAAGAAAGTTTGCATTTATAATGTCTTTGTTCTGGACTTAGGAGGCTCACTGTGAATATGAATTCTGAAGGATGGGGGTGGATTACAGTTGACTGTGTTCAAAGAATAGAGTTTTGTTCAAAAGTGAGCATTGTTTTAGTGTAGATCTCCGAATTTGTTGGTGCTGTTAATACTGGAATCTGGGCAGAGGAGGGATAGTGTTGTATTCAGTCAAAATTTTTATTGTATATGTAATGGTTTGCAAATCTGTGCTATTTAGGAAAGGATTTTTAAGTGTCTTGGGGAAGAAAGATAACTTTAGATGTCATAATTAAACACTTAAAAATATGCATAGTGTTACAGCAGAAACTTCACTCTAACTTGATAATTTGAAGCTTTTGCTGATTAAATCAGAAACTTGGCACGGCCAAGTGAATCTTGCTGAAAGCTCATACAGTCTACCACTGTACCTGGCTTTTGAACTTCCTGAGTTCAAAAAGCTTGGTGTTTATGTGGTGCTTGGAAGTCTCAATTGTTCTGGAAAATTTACGTTGTGTCTTCTGTGGTTACACAGTGCCCTGTGGCACAGAGTGGAATTGCTGTTATAATGTAATACAATTTTTTTTTCTGTAAATAACACAGTGAAGTTGAAACACATAGTGACTACTGAACTGTTTGTGTATCATGGTTACAAGATCAACAAGTAAACCTGATGTCAGAATTTTCTTAATATGATCTACTGAAGTACTTCGTGGGGGTGTGATGGGCTTTGCAGTGGGCCTGAAAGGCCAATGGACCTGGACATGTGCTAGAAGGGAATACAGGTCAAATGCCCTGGGTAAAAATGGATGTGCTAATAGAAGAGGTTTGGCTGCAGGGCCTGTATTAGTCTTGGCTGAGATTGAATCAATCTCTAACTCCTTCTCGGGCATCTGCAGCTAGACAGTGTCAAGAGAATAGTGTTGGAAAAGATCATGAATTTGTGCTCTTAACTAGATCATTTCTGTATAGACCTAGATCAATAACCTTGAATTAAAATCTAAAATCTACTGTAAGAGTTTAGACACAACAGAGACAGAGCGAATTGTGAATTTTGGATATCTGTCAGTTTCTCAGTGGTATAGAGGTAATTATCAGTGTAATTTTTACTTAGAACATTTAAAATCGTCTTAAATACTTCAAATGTAACCTTCTGATGTCACTTGTACTCAATAAAAAGAAATACTAAGTCTGAAATAAAGAATTCTTTGTAGCAGTGGTATTTGGGTTTGTAGTGCTCTTTTCCAGGTATGGATTACTTTCATATGCATGTGTCAAAATATAGCATATTGTCCCTTTTTTTTCTTTCAGGTTATGCAATGGTCTCTGCAAGATGGCATGTTCTTGAGTTGGAGCTTTTTAAGGCAAGCATATGCTGGTACTTCAACTTTACTAAGTGGACTATAATTTCTTCTCTCACAACAACTACATAAGCAGACAAAATTGCAAAGATCTGCCCTGTGTCGAGTATGACAGCCACGACTCGTGGCTCTCCGGTAGGAGGGAATGATAGCCAGGGCCAGGCTCCTGATGGACAGTCCCAGCCTCCCCTCCAGCAGAATCAGGTATGATATTAACAGGTTGTATAAAAATAAAGGGGTTCTTTTGGAATAGTGTTTCTGAGTTGTTTGTATCTGTATGTTCCTAGAGATGTCTAATTAAGTTTGATATTTTTGTGTGTGTCTGGAAATCCAAAAAGATTCTGAGGGATGAAGGCAATGCTGTTGGCAAAGTAAATACAGTTGGGAAGCTCTGCATTGAAAAAAGATGCTCCCTTTTAAGGTGTATGTACTTTGGATAAGAACTTTTCTTGGAGTAATATTAGAAGCTTCCTCAGAACTGTGTTGTAGAATTATCTGCCACAGATTGATAAAACTACTCTCTGAGTTCAGTTTATGCTTAGTTCTACAAAAGCACTTTTCAGATAAAGAAGCTTATATGTAGGTATCAGATCTTTAAGACTAGCTTCATCTAGGCACATTGTACTAGACTCCCTGAAAATGTTTCTGTTGAACAGGTTGTCCTGCTTTCAGAAGACAAGCAAAAATTTTCAAATATTATATCATAATGTTATGATTCTTTTTGTTGATTAAAAAGTACCAGTAAAGATGCTTTTAAACAGTGCAGCCAAACCCATTTGAAAGAAAAAACTACACTTTGTCATTTAGTTCAGTATGAAGGTGACAGTTGTTTAATACCATAAGGTTTTAGTGCTTGTTACTTCCTGAGAATTAATTTTCTTTGGAACACATGTGGTGGGTCGAGTCTGGCTGCCAGGTAGGTGTCCACCCTGTTGCTTACTCCCTCCTTCTCAGTGGGATGGGGGAGAGAATAGGAAGGGAAAAGTAAAATATAGTATGGGTTGAGATAAAGGCAGTTTAATAAGTGAAGGGGTATGGGAGAGAAGCAAGTAATGCAAATGCAGTGACTCATCAGCAGCTGATGGATGCCCAGCTAGTCCCCAAGCAACAGCTACCTTGGTAAAAAAACTCCCCCCCCTGTTTTATCGCCGAGTGTGACACTATATGATATGGAATATTGTTCTGGTAAGTTTAGGCCAGCTGTCTTGCTGAATCCCCTCCTAGCCTCTTGGCCACCCCCAGCCTACTTATGGCTGGGATGCAAAGTGAGAAAACACAAGGCCTTGAATCTCTGCAGCCACTACTCAGCAACACACAAAACACTGGTGTGTTACCAGTACTGTTTTGGTCACAAATTCAAAACCCAGCACCACACAGGGTGCAGTGAAGAAAACTCCATGTCAACCAAACATGGTGTGACATCTGAAAAATATTCTTGAGGTTTTGGTTCTTCCTTGTCCTCCTAAATCTTGCTGTTCTGATTTGAATCTATTCTTGTCATTTCATACTATTTCTGTATACAGATAAGCCTGTATCTATAGAATTCATTGTATTTTGCATGGCCCATCAAAATGAGCTTTAACTAATCATGTGCTTGGAGGTTGGTGAGTAACCAGCTGTAATTGTTGTTACTCATTTTTAGCAAACTTCTTTAGAAGATGTTCTTCATGATTGTTTTCTTACGTGCTGTTGCTGAAGTTTGTCTTTCTCCCTAAAAATAGTCATTTTTTCTTGGAGAAGATTTGTAAAAACTTGTGCATCAATATTGGGTTTATTTTCACTTTCTGTATAGGTGGCTTACTGAAATAGAAAACTGTTGCAAGAAAACCTGCACTTTCTGGGAAAGTAGCTTAATTCTTAAACTGTCAAGATAGAGCGCAAATAGCACATTTAATGCTCTGTTTTTCTTTAATCTGAAATCAAATGATTTTATATATTTTATGATGACAGGTACTTACTTCAAGTGATTCTTTGAAACACAGTGTGAAGGAAAAATGCCAAAAGGCAGTATTTAAAGTATTTTCCATACCAATTTTAGACTTCTTCTCCTGATTCTTCCAATGAGAACTCCCCAGCTACCCCGCCTGATGAGCCGGGCCAAGCAGATGCTCCACCCCAGCTTGAAGATGAGGAGCCTGCATTTCCACACACAGACCTGGCAAAGTTGGATGACATGATCAACAGGTATTTTCACACTTTTCTTTCAGAGAGTGTAGGTTATTTGTGCAAAACATCTTGATAGTGGAATCAGGGTTCTTGTACCTCTTTTTCGCTGGATTTCATTAAATACTTTTTTTTATTGGGTTAGAATTGTAAAAAGAAGCTCAAATCAGGGGTTTATTTTATTTTGGCTTGCTTTGGCTTTGGTGCGTTGTTTGTTGTTGTGGGGAGGTTTTTTGTTTGTTTTTGTTTTTTTTTTTTTAAATGGAGTGCTCATCAGGGCTTTTAAAAATTTATTTTCTTACCCTATATTACAAGCATTAACAAAGGAGCTGTTTTGTTTTTGAATACAGGCCTCGATGGGTGGTTCCTGTATTGCCGAAAGGGGAATTAGAAGTTCTTCTAGAAGCTGCTATTGAACTAAGTAAAAAAGGTAAGCTGAAAAGACAATTAATGATTATTAGGCCAGTGTGTAAAGTCTTTTCCTGTTCTGTTGAATCCCTGTAGGAGGCTTAAAAATTCTTAATTATTTCGTATAACCCTGGTCCTGCGTATTGTGTCAGAATGGTGTGCGGAACCCTCACAGATTAGAAATTTTAGAAAGCCATCAATGTAGTTAGAAGTTAGGTGCCTTAACATGAGTGGGGAAGTTGAATAAGCTCACAGCAATAAAAATCTTGTCGTTCCTGTCCTACCTGTTTTCTGTATTCTCTTTGATATCAGACCTAGTGGGTTTGGTCTTTTTAATAGATACTAGAACTCAAAGAATTCTAGGTTTTTAAAAGTAAGTTACTGATACAGTTTTCCAAATGTCTTGCCATAAATTTTTGTTCAAATTTTGCATACACCTACTTTTGAGATTAGAGAAAAGGTAGAATTTTAAACAGCATGACTTAGACTAATGATTCTACTATATTGCTTGCTATGTCTGACTTGCTTGAAAGTAGAAGGGTTCCATATCAGTATTGTGTATGTGTTTGTTAAGCTAGTCAGATTGCCAAGTTTGTTGTGTGTTCTGGAAAGTTCTGTTCTCCTGAAAGTTGCTTTGGTCTCCTATTCCAGTCAGTATTTATTGCCCTAGTATTTCAGTAACAGCAGAAGTCAGATCAAAATATTCTTACAGAGGATCTACACTTACCAGGTAGTTATGTTTTAAATACAGTGACGTACAGAGTACCCTTTCCTTACTTTTGTATAGCTGTACCAGGACGACTTCAATTTCATGTTAATAAAGGTTATTCTTAGGGAGTTCTAAGAATAAAAAGTTGATTGTGATCATAATATTCTGGATTATCTTGAATGTTTTCTGTAAGTTTTTTTGCTTCAGAGCACTCTCTGCAGAAACTAAAGTTAGGTGCATCCTTGTGATCCAGGATAGGATAATAACATGATGTTGCCAACACTGATTTATTGGTATTTGTGTTTGGAATTTGCTTCTTTGCATGTAGCTAGGTCTGGCAGGAGTCCTGAAGTGACTGTAGAATTTGCAAGTGAGTGCATCTGTTCAGGAGCAAAAGAAATGTCAATGTGTGAAAGAAGAATGCAGCCATTTATGTGTCTGGGCTGTTGGAACAGTGCAGTAAAAAGAAATTCTCTGCTTGCGATTTGTGAGAGATGTATGTACTGCTAGCTGTTAAGTCATCCTTTAAAAAAAAAAAAACAACAACAAAACCCCCCAAAAACGGTCAGTGGAATGAAGTAATAACAACAGAACAAGATTTTCAGCTGCTTCTAACATCAATGTACATCTCCAAAGCATCAGACTTAGTTAAAAGTTCCCAAACACAACTTTGTCTTAGCAGCTTCATCCACCAGCTCCCTCAGGACTTGCAGATGGATTTCATCAGGTCCCATGGACTTGTGCACATGCTGGTTCCTAAGATTGATTTTGAACCTAATCTTCTACAGTGGCCTAAGGTCTTCTATATAAAAAGATGGGTTTCTTTAAATACCTTTCAGTGCTCAAGGAAATGGTAGGGTGCTCAACTGGGTAACTGACACCGCTTTGATAGCTCAAAACATGGCAGACACTGTTTCAGAGTTGTTTATATAGAGAGAAGTAACATAAATTATTCTGTTGTTAATAGATTGAAAAATACGTGTTCCATTATCTCAGTAGGATCTAAAATTGGACACCTTGCTACCTGTCTATGGGCATTTTTCCTAATCTGAGGAGTTCTGTTTCAAAAGGGAAGAATTTAAAGCAGAAATAGAAAAATAACTAGCTGTTGAATTACTTAAATTTTATGCTGCAGTCTGTAACTCATCTGTATTATGAAGCAACAAAACCTAAGAAAAGCTTTTCCCAAGCACAGTTTTCCAGTGTTTGGGATTTTTAGATAGCTTCTATTCCTGCCATTGCCAGTGGCAATCAGCATTCTGGAGTGACTTTGGTGTAGCTGCTGTCTCTGTGACCCTGTCTATAAAATAAGTGGTATTTGCATCCTCTATAAATCTTTTCAGCAGCTGAAGTTGAAAGGGACATCACTGAATTGAAAGCAGTCATCAGAATTAAATGTCATCATTACCACCTTCAAGTGCAAGGAGCAAATATGACAGAGTAATATGAATCTTGTCTAGACTGTGACTTGCATTATTCCTGGCAGATGCCTTTATTTATGGAAGATTATCTTTTTATGTGTAGGCATAGATGTATTATTCTTCATTAAGAAAGTTGTGAGAGTATCAAATCATAGTCTGGAGTTACTTGCTAATAGAAGAAAACCACTTGAAAAGTAGTGTTTAATAACAAGACTGATGTTTATATTCACAGTAATTCTGCAATACTTATTAATGGTTTTGAGTAGTGAGATTTGCTCCAGAAAGAAATGTTGTAGTGAGTTGGATGCTATAAATTTAAAAGTTAAAAAAAAGCTGTTTGTTTTAGTTTTTGTTTTTTTATAGGCAAGAATATTCTCCGCTCTTTCTTTCAAACTTCCCTGAACAGCTCTGCATTGCTCCATCTTTATTGTGGATGTTATTGCTTCTGATGTTTTCATTCAATTTTTAATATGCTGCTGAAACTTTCCAGTGTGACATACACGCAAGCAAGATGCAAGGCAACTTTTACAATTTGTAGCTTATTTAAACTGAAATGCGATTTCACTGTGCAGCAATACCAAGCACAACTACAGGCTGTGCAGAGAATGGATTGAGACCAGCCCTGCAGAGAAGGAATTTGGGGATGTTGGTTGACAAGAAACTGAATATGAGCCAGCTTCAGTGTACACTTGCAGCCCAGAAAGCCAACCATATCCTGGGCTGCATCAAAAGGAGTGTGACCAGCATGTCAAGGGAGGTGATCCTGCCCCTCTACTCTGCTTTTGTGAGACCCCACCTGTAGTACTGTGTTCAGCTCTGGGGCACCCAACACAAGAGGGACGTGGACCTGCTTGAGCGCGTCTAGAGGAGGCCACAAAGATGACCAGAGGGCTGGAGCACCTCTCCTATGAAGACAGGCTGAGAGACTTGGGCTTGTTCAGCCTGGAGAAGAGAAGGCTCCAGGGAGGCCTCCAAGTACCTAAAGGGGGCTATAAGAAGTCTGGAGAGGGACTTTTCACGAGGTCATGTAGTGATAGGACACGGGGAAATGGCTTTAAACTGAATGATAGAAGGTCTAAATTAACTATTAGGAAGAAGTTCTTTACTGTGAGAGTGGCAAGACACTGGAACAGGTTGCCCAGAGAAGTTGTAGATGCCCCATCCCTGGAAGTGCTCAAGGCCAGGTTGGATGGGGCTTGGAGCAACCTGATCTAGTGGAAGATGTGCCTGCCTATGGTGGTGGGATTGGAACTAGATGATCTTTAAGGTCCCTTCCAACCCAAACCCTTGATCAGCCTTGATCCCAAGTCTTCATTTTTGATGAATTGAAAGGCTTACAGAGTGGAAAAGAGGCAGGCTCTAGAGTCTTAAAAAAACAAAGTTTGTGTGCATGAGCACATGTGCTTCCAAAAGCTAGGCAGCCCTATAATGGGAATTGTTTCAAGTATCCTTTAAAGACCATCTCTCTGTGGATGATCTGTCTGCATTTCTATGGGACCACTCTTGAGTTCCTTATTGAAATGGTATCTTCTGCATTTTCTTGAAATGGTTGGGGTTTGCCATATATCTAAAGCAAGGACAGCATATATGTCCTCATGTTCCAAAGTTCCTTAGCCAGGTATCTGGGCTAGAATCAATGCAGTGAAAATTAACTACAGTAGGGTCAGTGCAGTGTCTTGTTGTAGAAGAACTATTAAACTCTTGATGATTTGGTCAGTAAAAGTTATTGAAAGCCTGCCAGAATCTGTGAGTGCCATGTGTGGCCACTGTGCCCTTGGGCAAGCGTGGGTTTCTCCAGAGAATATTAGCCCCCGGTCACTGTCAGTTCTACAGGGTCTGAGCCAGCACTTACCAACCCACCATAAGGTTTCTGCATTGCCCTTATTGAGGCTCGAGGTCTTGGGCAGCAGGGGGATCACTGGCACAGCTCTACGACCAGTGCATGGAGCCACCTCAGCTCTGGGGTTGCAGCTATGAAGCTGTGTAGTCCAAAGTCATGGAGAAGAGTAGGTGGGTGATTTTGCATGGAGCCTTAGTGTTACAACCATATACTGTTGAATACTCCTCAGATGCATCAGTGTCTGTTCATAAACATTTGTATCTGGACTGACAAGTTTTATGGACCCAGGGTGTTTCTGCTCTTGAGGCAGGGTTAAACCACACAGAATTATCTGGCAGATTGATCACTTTTAAGCCCAGGTACAGAAATGAAGTGGTCCTCTGTTCTTTCTTCAATCCACTAATTGGAACTCCCATATACTTTATGTTGCGCATCACCTTGTCCTTTTCTGTGCACTTTTTTCTTGCTGCATAATCCGTTTCTCCAACTTCTCTCAACCCTATCACATGTTTTAAAAATAATTTTAAAATTATCTAAGGAGTGCAGGGAGGTAGCTTTACTAGAACATTAATACATCAGGTTTTTGTCCATTCAAGAGTACGTTAAGTTTGTCTTCATCCAGGGCTTATTATTTTAAAGTAATTCTGGAAGTGGAAACACCAAACCTTTGAAGTCCAAATGTTGTCGTTTGACCCCAGCTAGAAACTAAGCACCACAGAGCCACTCCTCCATTGGGATGGGGGAGAGAACTGAAAGGGTAAAAGTGAGAAAACTTGTGGGTTGAGATAAAGACAAAAAGGTAAAGCAAAAGCTACACACAAGCAAAGCAAAGCAAGGAATTCGTTCACCGCATCTCATAGGCTGGCAGGTATTCAGCCATCTTCAGAAAAGGCAGGGCTCCATCACACATCATGGTTAGTTGGGAAGACAAATGCCATCACTCTAAACACCCCTCCCTTTTTTTTCTTCCCCCAGCTTTCTATGCTGAGTATGACCCCATGTGGTCTGGGATACCCCTTTGGTCAGTTGGGGTCAGCTGTCCCAGCTGTGTCCCCTCCCAATTCCTTGTGCACCCCCAGGCTGCTCGCTGGTGGTGTTGTGTGAGAAGCAGAAAAGGCCTTGGCTCTGTGTAAGGATTGCTCAGCAATAACAAAAACATCCCTGCGTTATCAACACTGTTTCCAGCACAAATCTAAAACATGGCCTCATACCAGCTACTGTGGGGAAAATTAACTCTATCCCAGCCCAAACCAGCACACCAAATCACTGCTTTCAATATTTAAAAGTTCATGTACCAACTAATGAAATTGCATATCTAATAGTTTGTTTTTCTCTTTTCTATTTTAAAATAGGCCTTGATGTCAAAAGTGAAGCATGCCAGCGATTTTTTCGAGATGGGTTGACAATATCTTTCACAAAAATCCTTACAGATGAGGCAGTTAGCGGCTGGAAGTTTGAGATACATGTGAGTTTTTGAAATTGTGTTTCTGAGAAGCATAGTAATCTAAATGAGGAAGGAGACTGCCTTTGTGACTATGAAGAGGCTGCAGAGACTGAATCTCAATTTTGAAACTCATCTCACCAGAGAACTGGGAGAACTCTTTTACACATGGCTCTGGGTGGGTGGTAGGGGAGTCATCTTTCTATCGTTGTTTCACCTTACTGTCTCTGGTGCTTTTGGAAGGAAATAAAACATCAGAGATGGTTTGAGGGGGACCAGAACTTTGTATGTTCAGTAGTGCAGCTCTTGTTAGGCAGGCTGTCTTTGATCGGATGTCTAGAGACCTGCGTATTTTTATGTGCGTGCTAGGACATGAAAACTTGCTTTTGTTAGTAAAAGCTTTTAGCAGTCTGGTAACTTCTGAATGTTTGTAGCAGCTCCTTGAATACAAAAACTGCCTGTTGGACAGCTAGTCACGTGCCAAGTGAGAAACTGTAAAGTTCTTGATTAAAAAAATAAGTATCTGGAGATAAATAGGTGAAAGAGGGAAAAGTTAACAGTTCAGTGGAGAGCCACGAATGTCTCCACCAAAAATATTTGTGTCTCTTTCCTAAATTAAATTTTTTGCTGAAAACAAATTGTTTAAAGCTTGTTTAAAGCCATTACTGGGAGAAGTACAAATTAAAATACAGTGCTGTAAAAACTCTTATGCTACTCTGCACACTGAGTACAAATGGTTCAGAGTTTCTAGTTCATACTCATTGTACAGTCACCACATTCTTGGTTGTTGTTTTTTTTCTTAATAGAGATGTATTATTAACAACACTCATCGACTAGTGGAACTATGTGTGGCCAAGCTGTCCCAGGATTGGTTTCCCCTTCTTGAACTTCTTGCAATGGCCTTAAATCCTCACTGCAAATTTCATCTGTACAACGGTACTCGTCCCTCAGAAACAGTTCCTGCAGGAGTCCAGCTTGCTGAAGATGAACTTTATGCCCGTCCTCCTGACCCACGATCACCAAAGGTGTGAGACCATTTTCAGACCTGTATTTTGTGCAGTGTTAGCTAATTACATAGTAGCTATAGAAAGGTGGTTTTAGAGGAGGGGAAAAAAACCCTTCGTTATATTGCTAAGATGTTCTGCTGCTTTTGACTCTTAACCAATAATGATATAATGCACATTTCTCCTTCTAACCCATTCAGTCTTTGGTCCACAGTCAAACTGTCACATGTTTCTGTGGTAAGCTGGCACAACTCTATTGGAATGCGGTTCCTACTGTGCTAATTGGCTTCCTTGTATTTGCCAGTTGATGGATTTACCTTCTCACTCAACATGATTTTGTAGGTGGCATATTTTGAGGGGGAGATTATGTGATAAAGTAGGAATTTTCTCTCCCCTTTCTTGGAGCTCCCAGTAATGGGGGAAATATTTTTAATTGGACATGGAATGTTACAGGCAGTGTGGTTTGGGTTATTTTGTTTCTGATTTTGTGGGGTTTATTTGGTTTGGGTTTTTTGAACCAGCAGTGCAGACTAGTAATCTGTTCTGGTTCTTGGGTCTGAATTTTTCAGAATTGTGCCCAGATGGCATTGGTACAACTTCAGGATGTAACTGAATTATATTATTGTTGCTTTCTTTTTAATCCCCTCCTCCTTTTTTAGCAGAACTGTTAGCTATTGATACATAAGAACCACAGATAAAGAACTCCTGTGTCCTTGGACTTCCTTGCATTACTTACTGTACTTAGAAGAATGCTACTTTGCATTCTGACTGCTTTTATATGCAGCATTATCACGTCAGGACCAGGAATAAAAGAACCCAGAATCATCATGCTTTCTGTAGTAACTTAGCAGTCAAAGCTGAACCTGAAGTATAATCATTCTTATTTCTATATATTTGATAAATTTCTCTGAATAACTAATATACAGCATCTGTTCTTCGACTTGATAACTGGAAAGATCTTGTTGCTGCTTTCTAAGCATTTACTTAAAACTGAGTATTTAAACTATAAAGGCAAGCCCATTGTCAGTTCTGTTACCTCCTAACAATTAATTGTGTAAGGACTTCTTTTAAGGCAAATTTTGTTACTAACAGATACTTGAAAGTGTTTCTGAATGGATATTCTAGATGTCAGAAAATAACTGTTTATTGTATTGCAGGGTTGGCTAGTAGATCTTATCAACAAGTTTGGCACATTAAATGGATTTCAGATCTTGCATGATCGCTTCATGAGTGGCTCAGCATTGAATGTTCAGATAATTGCAGCTCTCATCAAGTAAGTTTTTTTTTTTCTTATTTATATTTGAAATAGTTGAACTAAGTATAAAATATGTGACTGCAAAGCTTAGTCTTTTCTTGAGGCAATTCCCCTCACTCCATCTCTTAATTACTTTTAGCACATGTTTACCTTCAGCATTTCATGTGCTTGTAAATGGACTTAATATTCTTGAATTAATTGATGCTTACTATCATAATATTACACAACTACCAGTTACGGCACTTTGATCCCTTTTTTCTTTCTTTTTAGGCCATTTGGACAATGTTATGAATTTCTAACATTACATACAGTGAAGAAATACTTCCTTCCAATTATAGAAATGGTTCCACAATTTTTAGAAAATTTAACAGATGATGAACTGAAAAAAGAAGCAAAGAATGAAGCCAAAAACGATGCTCTGTCAATGATAATCAAATCTCTAAAGAACTTAGCTTCAAGAGTACCTGGACAAGAAGAAACTGTAAAAAACTTAGAAATATTTAGGTTAAAAATGATACTTAGGTAAGATACGCCTAATGGGATATGCTGCTGCTGACATGTTCTTTCACACTTCTTACATTTAATTTCTCTTATAGGTTGTTACAAATTTCTTCTTTCAATGGTAAAATGAATGCACTAAATGAAGTTAACAAAGTAATATCCAGTGTGTCATATTATACTCATCGGCATGGTAATCCTGAAGAGGAAGAATGGCTTACAGCTGAAAGAATGGCAGTAAGTTCTGTTCTTCACTTAAATGCATTGACTAGATTTTCCTCCTCCTTATTACTTTAATTGTAGGAGTTGTTATATATTATGCATCTTGCACGCACTGCTATTTTCATATTTAGTGTTATAAACAGTAGGTATCATGTCATGGTAATAAGCAATTTTAATAGTAGTCTTTCTGTGGAAAAAAAAAAGGCTATATTTGTTTCAAAGCTGCTGTTTAGAATTATTTTCAGTTCTGCTGAAATTGATTCTTCAGAAAGGAATCCTTGAATAGATAGTTTTTTGAACAGTGTTCCTCCCCACCCCACCCCCCAAAAAACCCCAAAACACTGCCAAACATAGATAAAACAGATGTGATTCATTTGAAACTTTAGTGCCACTGTCCCTAAATACTATAATGGTCATTTAAATAAGGATGTAGTCTCATTTCTGTGCTTCAGATAATTTTTTTCTCAGAGTTCTTAAGTGACTGCTCTGCTTTTTACATTTAAAAAGCTGGATTCTTTGGTATAGAAAATTCTAGTTATCACATTTTTATTTTATTTAATATTTACATACTTTGAATAGTGATTTTACCCCTCTACTCTGCTCTCATGAGTACCCCACTTGTAGTACTTTGTACAGTTCTTGTTTCCTCAACATAGGGAGGACATGGAGCTGTTAGAGTAAGTCCAGAGGATAAGGGGGCTGGAGCACCTCCCATATGAACACACTTTCTCAGCACCTCCCACATGAAGACAGGCTGAGAAAGTTGGGGCTCTTCAGCCTGGAGAAGAGAAGGCTGCGTGGAGGCCTCATAGTAGCCTTCCAGTATCTAAAGGGGGCCTGTAAGGATGCCGGAGAGGGACTGTTCATCAGGGGCTGCAGTGATAGGACAAGGGGTGATGGGTTTAAACTTAAACAGGGGAAGTTCAGGTTATGTATAAGGAAGAAGTTTTTTACTGTGAGGGTAGTGAGACACTGGAACGGGTTGCCTACAGGGGTGGTAAATGCCCCATCCCTGGCGGTGTTCAAGGCCAGGTTGGACAGAGCCTTGAGCAACCTGGTCTAGTGTGAGGTGTCCCTGCCCATGGCAGGGGTGTTAGAACTAGATGATCTTAAGGTACTTTCCAACCCTCACCATTCTGTGATACTGTTACATGCTTGAGTGCGTATATAGGGAGCTATTAAAAGGAGCATTTATCTTTGTGACTGGCTACCTGATGTAAGGTTTATAATCTGTAAAAGGATCACTGGCAAAATAGAGTGACTGCAGTTTGACTTTCTAAAGCAATAGGAGGAAATAGGTTTGTTTTTTACATATTCCCTGTAGTTTGGCATCTCAGACAAGACCTCTGTTTTTGAATGAAAACTTCTAGATTTAAGTATTTCATGAGACTAGCTGTAATATTTTAAGTCTCTAATGAAGAACCCTGTTGGAAGGTATGATACTATGCACATTTGTTTTTCACTGCTCAAAGCACACACTGCTTTGCTTCAGTCGAAATAAGAAAATACAGTACGCTAATTGACTGTGTCAATGACACCACTGAAAAAATTGCATCTAGTTAATTATGGCTTGAATATGTGCCTCTAATTAGTTGGAAGCATTTTAAAAAACTAAGTGGCAGTACTTGAATAATCCAACCCTTTTGTATTTCAGTCCTTGCTTATGCCCCTTTTATGTGATGTGCTGTAGGCGTACCAGTAAAGCTAAAAGTGACTTCAACAATTTTGTTTTGATACTTAATGATTGTGAACTGGAAGAGAAAATTTTTTTTTATTCTTTGAATAGGAGAGTTAAATGTTCTTTCCACTGGCTTTTTAAGTTTGAAGTTGCTTGAACATTTTTATGCTTTCAGTTCATGATTTTAATATGCCTGAAAAAATACTTCCCATTAAGATATCACAATGACTAGCATATTGGTTTATTTAAAGTGCTGGGTTTTTTCTAAGGTGAAATATAAATGAGATAAATACTTTCCTCTTATGCTGAATCTTCCTCAGTTCTCTCAATTAGAATATTGCATATAAAATCTGTAACAGGTTGACATTTTGCTTTTTAGCTTAAATAGCAGTAATAGCACTTCAGTAATTTGAGATGGCACTACTTTCTTTTTATATTCAGGAATGGATCCAGCAGAATAATATTTTATCAATTGTGTTGAGAGATAGTCTTCATCAACCTCAATATGTAGAGAAGTTAGAGAAAATCCTCCGTTTTGTCATCAAAGAGAAAGCCCTCACTTTGCAGGATCTTGACAACATTTGGGCTGCACAGGTAAAGGATTCAACTGCTTCTCTGCTGCTGTGCAGGAGGGATCTTCTTGTATGTTATGTATTGAGAAGATGACTTGTCCTTTTGCTTGGTGTTAGATAAAACTAAAGAAAAATTTGAAATCAAATGGTGTTGTTTTTGGGGGTCCTGGATCTCCAAATTGTCTTCTCTGATGTCTCTAGTGGAGACGGGGTCAGTGGCACTTGTGTGTGAAGTCTAAAGGAACAGAACATGGTGCAAAGATTATCCATTTTAAGTACTAAGGAGCCCTCAATGTTGAACAAAGTCTGGATTACGAAAGAACATGATACATGATGAGTTAATGTGTCAGAATGCATTAGAATATGTATTGCTAATCTCAGAGTTCACCACAGTTGTATACATTTTTCCTGGGCAGAGCTCTGTTAATAAGGCTAATAATAATAATGATTGTTCTAGAAGCTAATTAACAGCAAATTCTTTCCTTAGTGTTGTAATGATTTTTTTTTTTTTTTTTTTTTTAAATTATACGTTTTGCAGTACTGGCTTGTTTACTTAAATGTTTGGTGAAGCTGTACTTCATAGCTGTGGGCTGCATGAGTTTAGCACACATAATGGGCAGCTGAAGAAACAAAATCATTATTAATTAATGAGTAGACAGAAAATAAAAGGTCGTTTTAGGGTAGAAACAAGCATGAGAACATACATCTTTGTTCATCAGTAGTGGGTAGTGGAATTCTAACTTAACTGTAAAAGTAAGCCCTCAGGCCAGTCTTTCAAGTGTGGGAATACTAAATGTGGTTTCCAAAATAAACTATGTACTGTTTTTGGCAGGGATAGAGTTAAATTTCTTCATAGTAGCTTACATAGTTCTGTGTAGGTAAGGCAGAAAATTTACCTGTAAACTCTCTATCTCAACCCATGAGTTTTCTCATTCGTACCATTCTGATTTACTCTCTCATCCCACTTTTGAGTTAGTGAGTGAGCAGCTCTGTGCTGCTTAATTGCCAGCTGGGATTATACTATGACAAGGGCTAATATAGGATTTGGGTAGTATTATATCCCTATTTTACATGTGTTCATGCTGTTCTGAAGCTAACAGTTTGGCTTAAGTGGATTTACCCAGGGGTTCTTATTTTCAGGCATGCTGTTTTGAGGTTGTATTTAAAACACTTGAGACTACAGGTGATATAGTGAAAGGCTGACTTGAGATCTCCAATATTTCAACTAACATTATAATCTCCAGACTTCAATTCTGGCACGATAGTAACTGCGCAGGCTGAAACTCAAGAAAGCCTTTATTTTCTCATTACCTCTACCTCCTGTTTAGAAAGTTACGTGTAACAGCAATGCACAAGCTACTTGAATTAAGATCTGTGATCATGCTGTTATTTTTCAGCTTGTGGTCTGTAAACCTTTCCAAACTGTAAGAAGTCTGTGCAGATAAAAAAGACTTTGAGAAGTTACCTTGCTGTTAGTAGGCTTGTATTACTATATTAATATTAGAGCTTCACCTTTGGGGGGGGGGAATCTTGAAATCTGGGAAAAAAAGTCTTCCAAGCAATTATATTACTCCTAGTGCCTGGAGCCGGAACATGTGGATAAACTACTTTAGGCCAAACCTTTTACCCTTCCAAGAAAAGCGTCCAAAGTGGTACAACCTTTAAAGATAGGGATAGTCTACCCAACAGTTGCAAACAAAAGTTGAGGAATAAGTCTCCCATGCGCTCAAATACCCAGCTTACTCTGCTCCCTTCTTATGCTTTCAGTTAGGTAGTTGCCACACTGCACCTGCTGTAGTTTTACCCTGTATTTTTTTCATTTTTTGTGTGAAAGTTGAATTCATGAAGTCTTAAGATGGTTTCAGTGTGGCTTTGGCCAGCCTGAAAATAGGTACACCTGGGCAAGTCCACTTAAGCCAAACTGTTGAAATTAAAGTAGACTAAAAGATAAGAATACCAAAATCTGCTAATACAGAGTGATTTTTACCAACTTTGCTACTCCCTGTGTTTAGTAGTTTTTAAAAGTTCTTATTAAATGACTGTTTCTAAGAGCAGCTGGAGCATGAAGTTCAGTAGTGAAGAGTTGATTTACTGTGTGGCTTTATATAACAGGCAGGCTATTTTAGCTCTGGCTCCATGCAGCAATGGTGTGGTTTTGCTTTCAAGCTAGAGCTGTTATGTTGCTGCCTGGGTTTAGAGGGTGAGCATGAACAAATTTACAGTTGACAGTATAGAAGTGCCTTGAGAATCTCAGTATACAGCTACAATAAAAATAAGTAGTTTATGAAAAGTAATATAATCATACTGCTTTTGCCTTTATAAGGCAACATATATTTTAAGTTTTGTTTGATGTGTTTTCATGTCTTAGTGTGCACAATGTAGAAGTATATTTGATTGAGGGAATAATGTTGGAAGTCTCTAAAGACAAGCATTAAGTTGCAGTCTGTTGAAGTTGCAGGGAAAGATCCAGCTGGACAAGAAATAAAATTGCAGAGATTAGTGTTGTAGTCTTATTACTTACATTCTGGAATATTTAACTAGAACTTCACAGGCTCTTCTGTGTTTCTGCACAGCAAGATGACAGTTCACACACCAGGTTTCCTTACCTCCCCCTGCTATCTTGTGCTGTTATATGCCTTTTTATTACTTTTCTTACCCCACTCCACCAGCAGCTCTGCATGCTTCTTTCATTTGTTGTATTCTAGATGCTCTTTCTTGCCCTGTACGCTCTGTTTTTCTTGCTATCCAGGAAATGGTCTGGTCAGAGGAAAAAATTATGTTACGTTTTGCAAAATCAAGTGAAGTGGTTTAGTAATTCCCTCTCTCATAATCTGACACATAATATGAAAATGAATGTAACTGCTTAAATTCTTCTTAAAGAAAGATTTATGGCACAGTATAAAGAATTTACAGCACAGCATGTAACAAAGCTATTAGTCTCTTTTTTTGTTTTTAAGTAAACTACTGATGCAAGCTTTTAGAAGGAAATTAATTTCAAAACTGCTCATGCATGTATTTTTAATACTGTATGAGATTACATCAGAGTTTATTTTCTGTGTATTTGGTTTGCACTTTTTATTCTGCACTTACAGGGAACTTTTTTTACAGCAGATCAGCTATTGATTCACATAGTCCAAAATTGTTGGTTTCAAGTGCAGATTTAAAGTACAAGGATGCATTTTCCAGCCTGGACATGTAGGAAGGAAATTTTCTTCTCACCCGTAGTTAAAATTGAGCTCGCTGATAATTTTCTTACTGTCTTCTTCCTTAAATGTCAAAATTGTGATATACACCAGACTCTCTTAAGACTGTGTCTAGTATATGACTAAAGAGCTTGCCATTAGTTGTTTGATTGTTAGAATTCATAAGTGTATAAACTATTGGACTTTAAAATGTTGTCTGCCAATAAGTTGTTTGTAATAGAAAGCTTTAGTTTCTCATGAATCGATTTGCATGAAGGAAGTACTTCAAACTGATAAACTATGTGGAAGTACTAAAAATTGTTCTGCAGCTTAAGACACCCCAGTGAAATTCATTGAGGAGGTAGATTTTGAGGTTTTTCTTAAAAAAGACAAAGCAAACAAAAGCACAAAAGACAACAACATTAGATTAAAATACTTATCTGCAATTTAAAATAAACTTTTAGACTTTAATGTCTATTGTCACAGCTTGATTTTGTTTAAAGAACAAAAAATTAAAGCATACAAGAGGAATTTAAATATTGTGACTTCCCAGTGAAATGCTCAGTTTGCCATGCTGTTCCCGCAACATCAGCTTTTCTTGCTGGCCACCGTGAACAGTCTTCTTTTAAAAATTATGTAGAATGTCTTGCTGCTTAACTCAATATGGATTGCTACAAATGTTGGTGGATTCTTTTTGTCTTCTTGACAGGCAGGAAAACATGAAGCCATTGTAAAAAATGTACATGATCTCCTTGCAAAATTAGCTTGGGATTTCTCTCCTGAACAGCTTGATCACCTGTTTGATTGTTTTAAGGTAATGTGCATGTTTTGACTGTATTTGGGAAATGGATTGTGAAGTTGGATACAATTTGTGACTCTACCAACATCTACTTTCCACTTATTTTAGATATGGGCAGTTTCCTTCTGTTCTTAATGTGTAACAACTGTCTATAATACTTAATATTAGAAATGCTAGATTGTGCTATTCTTTAATGAGCATACATTAAGAGATTTTTTTTTATTTACTTCCTGTCTAAAGCAAAAACTAGTTAGTATTGCTAGCTTAATCACCAGCTTTGTTTTCTGGTTTAACAACTTTTGGGTAACACATGTCTGTGAAGGCCCTTAGTATTAAAGTGACACTTAAATATCCCTAGCAATCCTAGGGATATTTAATTTTTCAAATAAAATAAGTAATTTATCCTATACTTTTTTGCATTTGTTTCAAGTTATTAAGTGTTGGTGATTTAGTGAATAATGTTTTCCTTCTGGCATTAGAGTAGGTTTCAAGTTTATCAGGCATTGCTACTTTTGATCTTTAAATAGAGGAGATCAAGGACTTCCGTTACCTTCTCCGCAAACTTCCTCTTTATCGTGTAATAATTTTTCTCCAGTTAACATGGATATAAAATGAAACAGGCTCAGGAAGATAAAGTTGAGTGTTTATAAAAACCTAATGATTTGATTGAAATCACAAAACAACTTGTTTCTGGAAGTTTGTTATTCACTAGCTTTTTATATATGTTAACATTAACATTTATAGCTGCCAGTAGTGGTGTGATCAAGCTTGTTTTATTGTTTCACTTTTAGCAGATAAGCTGCTGTACTAGAAATTGCAAACCGGCTTTGTAGACTCGTGTTTTCTGGGTTTGGATGAATATATTATGGTTGTGTTTTGGCTTACATGCAATTCATGCTCTGATTAATGGGAGTCCTCTAGTTTGGTGAATGTGTAATGTTCTGTAATCCAGATACTGAACTAAATGCTCAGAAATTCTATGTGTAAACTGTCATGAGTTGTGTCTGACCTTATGAGATGGTTATGAAGTAATGTTAACTCAAAAATTAGAAAAAGGTTAACTTATTGCAGAGGACATTTGTTTCAGTCAGTTTCAGAGGCATAAGTGATACTAAAGTTTTACTCATTTAGTGATTGTAAGTTATTTAAGAAGTTGTCTAAGTATAAGCACAGGTGTTTTGACAAAGCTTTTGCAAGAAACAGCTGAGGCCACTCTGACTGTTGACGAATTTGTCAGGAGTAGTGTTAACTTTTACAAGCACATCTGTGATTTTTATTTAAAGATCCATTTTTTTAATTTATTTATGTATTTTTTTAAGGCCCAAGTTGAATACACTTTAGTTGTAAACACTAAAAGAGCCACTCAGTTGTATCTGACCTAAGTGTTGATCTAATGTACTACTTATTTTTAATCAAATTAAAGTAAACATTCTTTACATAGCTGTATCACTTCATTGTTGCTTCATTTGTTAATGGTGCAGGTTATGTGTGGAATTAAAAAAAAAAGACTTTCATATCAAATAAAATATTTTCTCAGGCAAGTTGGACAAACGCAAGCAAGAAACAGCGTGAGAAGCTTCTTGAGTTAATTCGTCGTCTTGCAGAGGATGACAAGGATGGTGTGATGGCACACAAAGTGCTGAATCTTTTGTGGAATTTGGCTCATAGTGATGATGTACCAGTTGATATCATGGACCAGGCTCTTAGTGCCCATATTAAAATCTTAGATTACAGCTGTTCACAGGTGAGTAATCTGGTATGTTCTGTTGTGAAATCAGTCACTGTTAGCTACAGCCCCCATAAAAATTTCAACAGATTTGGTGATTTAACAGAAGTGTTCCTTATAGATTTGTATTATTTTACCAACATACCGGTACTTTTAAAATGTTATGGGATATATTTTAAATAGCACAGTTTGCACTTTTATTGGAGAGAAATACATCAGTTTTCCTGTCTTCTTGCAATTGGTGACATACTGTAATGACCATATTGGAGGAACTGGAAAAGAACCCTACCAAAGTGAATAGAAAGGAAAAGCAGTGTCTCCTTTCTGTCTGAGTTTTTTCTGAACTCGGTTATGCTGATTTGTTTAGGTAGGGTTTTTATTTTCAGTAAGTCCTTATATGTCTTGTGTAATATTAGAAAGGACCTAGCAAAGGACAGGGAAAACTATTACATGCTCTCCTTCCCCACCCAAACTTCTGTAGAAGACTGCCAGAATAATAACTCATTGTTGTTCAGAATAGCCCATTATCTGTCTTGGTAGCCACTGTCAGGTTTTGTTTCTTAGTTGTTAAGAAACAGTTTCTCTCTCTCTCTTTTTTTTTTTTTTTTTTCCTAAATATGTATTTTATAGCTGTTTACTCTGAGTACCAGTGAGTAGAATTAAATGAAAGAGGGGAACAAGTGGATTATTTAAACACTGATGATTCTGTCTAATTACAGGTTTTCTTAAATTGGTACTGAAGGCTTGAGTGCTTGAAGGCAGAGAGTTTGTAACACACTGATGGCTTCTGCCAACACATAGTGCTGCTCAGATATGTTTCTTATGCTTTTATGTTTCAGAACTCAGTTGATCTAGTATTTGTGTGGCTTTGTACGTTCTGTCCTGTCTTGGAACTAAAGTAAGGGAATAATGATAGTTTCTGCAATATACTTGATTCTAATTACAAATGGTTGTTCTTTAAGGATCGAGATACACAAAAGATCCAGTGGATAGATCGTTTTATAGAAGAGCTTCGCACAAATGACAAATGGGTCATTCCTGCACTGAAACAAATCAGAGAAATCTGTAGTTTATTTGGTGAAGCACCACAAAACTTGAGGTAAGAATGAAATGCAAATAAAATTTTGTCTGTTGGAGGCTTTTGGAGGTTTCTTTATTAATTTAGTTTGCAACATCTTTTTCATGTTTCGTGATATTTTAATCCTTTACAGATTCACATTAATTATTGTTTGAGGCTTTTCCAGTAAGGTCACAAAAGTACTTGCTTTTTAGCAGATGAGTCTCTCTTGTGTGTATTGGAATCCATAACCTTTTACATGCTATAAGCTCTAGGTAATTGTAGCTACCTGATTATTCGTGGTACCTGTTAAGTTGAATGCTTCTTAGAACAATGCCTTAGAACAAAAGGTTTTGCTTTAAGTAATTATTGAAGTAGAGCTCATTCAAGGCACTTCATTATTTTTCTGCTCTGAGTTAATCTTGAGAGGAACCTAACTACTTCTGATTATGGAAATACAGGTTCCCAGTATGATATATATGCAGTGCAAGATGGCTTGAATATATCTTTTTGTCAGATCATCTCTTCCATTGCTCACATTTCAAGGAAGTCTGCATTGCAGTGTGTGATAATACCTCTTTTTTATGCAGAATTTTAAAACACATATGGCAGGAAAGTAAACAATGACTTAAAGGTTTTACTCAACGGTCTTATAAAGACCTCTTCCTGTGGGGAAGTCTTTGTTAACAAGATATTGTTGAGGGAGTTATTTTAGTCAGGTAGTCAGGCTTCCCAATTGACTGGGAAACCTAGTAAGTGAAAACATCATTTTGAAGTAAAAAGTGACGTTTTCTTACAACATTGATGCAGCTTGGAAATTGTAACGCATCCATCTAACACCTGTTCCTGTCAGCTTACTTATCTGACTTAAATTTTAATCTCTAACATCCTTCTAGAATTTGGATTGAAAATAAATCAAACCAGATGTTTTTTGTCAAATGCCTCAAAAACATTTCACAGAGCTTTCTGTGTGCAGCATTAATCCTAAAATCTGTATACGACTCTTTTGGGGTGATTCAGTTGATTGTCACTGGCAATTAAAAGTTCAGAACAACTAAGGTGGCTTATTCTTGGCAAAAATAAGTATAAATTATCTTCTGCCATTGGCACTGTAGAGATTCTTTTGAGGAGGAAGAGGATTTAATTGTTGGTGGTTATTCATGCAGTTGAGCGAAGTGACAAAGAGGTTATACAATTGCTGTGGCAAAACTTAACTCCCTGACCACAAAGAAATGCAGCATATTTCTGGAAGTTTAACTTAACCACAATTATAACAGCATAAAAAAATAGTTCTTCTTTGGGTGCGAGGACACTTGTAGGGAGTAGTCAACTTTATTACTCAACATACTGACCCTTAATGTACAGATAATTAATCATCTTAATTTTCTCTGTGTCAGCTGATGGAGGTAGAGCCTCCTTTACACTAATTTCAAGCACTTAGTTTGACCTGTATCTACTCAAGCAGTTTAAGGTTGGTCTTCTAAATTGCTTGCCGAGAAGAATTAACTGAGCATTGAGAGGACGTTCTGTAAGTGTTCAGGGGTTTCATTAGTGCTTTAAAGCAGCAGTGATGCTAGCTTCATGTCACTTTTTAGCCCAAATAGTAGAATTTGCTGGATTTGTTCACTTGCTATTTGGATCTTTAATGTCTGCATTCATGGTATATAACATTTGTTCATATAGCAGAACTCCTGACTTCAAAAGTTGAGTTACATGTGCAGTACTGTGTTGAGCCAATTGTATGTACAGGCATAATTAGTTTAAAATTCATGTAAATGAAGTAGTTTGGAATTTTGCCTTTGTCACTTTGTCAGTTTTTTCCTATCAAATAAGCATGCATTCTAACTATGAAGTGTCTTTTTTAGTATTTCCAAAGTACTTTGTCATCCATCTCAAAACACTTTTTTTTCTTATACATTGGCTTTTGATATCCATTTAGTAGAAGCATGGTGAAAAGATGAGTTTTGCTGTTAACTTCAATTTTTCATGTTCCTCAGTTACTACTAAAGCAATATGTTCCAGTGGCAACATCATCATATAGCTTAACCTCAGATCCTTAAGGAATAATTCTTTAGTTGAGTATGGAGTCTGCTTTAATTCTAGAAAGCATGCTAGAAAGTCTTGTCAGACAGGCTTTTTTCTGTGCTTAAAGACAATCGTCTTGCCTTTGATTTCGTCCTAGCAGATGATCAAAATAATGTCTGAAATTTTGCTCAGAAATACTGTGTAACAACTCACAGCTGATAACTCCAGTAATTACAGATACTCAACTTTTAGAAGTAGTTGCTAACCAAGATAAATCCATGTCCAAATTTACTGTTTGCGTGCGTTTTTGAGAAAGAAGTAAAAAATGTCTAGCACAGAAGATTTTAGTTTTCTGCCAATAAAGCTTTTTGCTATACTTTGTAAGACTGATACAAATATATAATATTATGTGTGTATAAGCGCACTCCAATAACTTGATTTTGCAAAATATCCTGTCTTGCTTCTGTTGGTTTCTTTAGTTGTTCCATCATCTGTATTTCCTGAATAGTCAGTGTTCTTATTTATTGTTCTGGAAATGCATCTGTCTATCTAGAAGTAGCTATTAAAAGAGACACATACAGTCTTTTGCTGGTTTTGTTGCTGGTTTATGCTGAGCAAGGACAGTTGGCAGAGATGGAATAAAGTGTAATTAGAAAGTTTCTCAAAGCAAAACTGAAGTATGTTCTTTCTGAAGTCCTGTATATTTTCTTCCTTCATGCTTCTATCCATTTTGTTTTCTTCCCAACAAATATCTGGGTCTTTTTTTTTAAACACAATTTGTGTTTTAAGTCCCTCTTTTAAGCTGTTTTGGAAAGCTCTGCATGTTATGAAATCTAATCTTTTGAACACCTCTGTGTTTAGCAGGCCAAATTCTGTTGGCTGCAGATTATAAAATTATTGGCAGGGCGTTGATGGCTTCTGTCTTTTAAGCTCAAATTGACAGTGGTCTTTGGCCCAATGAATGGGTTTATCTGTTCCTGTTACATATGCGGTGAAATGTGGTTATCAGCTGCAGCAAGATCGTTATCAGCTGATGCTGGAACTGGGATTTCTTGCCTTCCCTACTGTTCTCAAAAGGTGTGGAGATACTGTAGAGTGTTCTAGGTCCTGTAGTACGAAGACCCTGTTTCCTAAGAAGGATGAGAATTCCTACCTGTAATCCATTCAGCTAAGTGTGGAGTCTGCTTTCTTAAGTGTTGAAGGAAAGGAGAACATTTCTGAAATCCCATCTGTATTTCTTCAGGGCAGGCTACAGGATCATTTGAGTGGCAAACAATGAGGAATGCTGCTCTTCCCTCTTCTTTCTTCTGCCACCTCCCCCACCCCCTTCTTTTTCCTTTGTTAACGGTGGAAGAACAGTGCAAATTTGTATTGCTTATGTAGCTGGGATCAGCGCTCTGATCTACACAAGTTGAAGCATATTGAGACTGTTGTGCAGAAGTAATTAGTAGAATTTGATAGTGTTCATGGCATGTGGGTTTTGGACCGAAGCACTGTATTTTCTTGTGAAGTTTACTTCTGTAATCTAAATATATCTAGTATTGTTTAAGAGCAGCATTTTTTGTCAGATCTTGCTTAATAGGCTAAAATTATGATTAATTATTTGGAATAATTATTTTCTTGAACTCTGTGGTTTTTCTTAGGTTGTATGCTCTGCATAACAGTGGGGTTTTTTTTGTTTGTAACGACACTTTTTCATATAGATATTATTAAAAAAAAAAACCCCAAACCTAATGCAGAGCTGTGCAGTTTTTTTAAGTATTGAGGGAAATGGCATGATTATTAGCTAGTATTCTTTCACTATAGTTTTAAGACCACAGACTTTTGATTTGAAAATTGACCTAGTTTTATTTAGTGTTTTCATATTAAATTTAGAAAACAAAATCAGGTGATGTGAAAGAAACTGTGATTATGCATAGTGTAGATATACTACAGTTTATGTTCTCTATCTTTACTATCAAGTTTGTGGGCCAGTATTTCTGTTCCTGTCTTGTTGCAGGTAATTCTTCCTCCAGCATACTGAGCTACTCAGATTGCTTTGATATTTTTCATCCATACTGTAACTGTATAATCCTCATGAATTAACTACTTGTAATAACTGGTAAGAACTGTTGATGTGTCAGAATAAAAAAAATAAATATTGTAAGAGACTTAATATGCTTTCTGTTAGAGACATAGGAAAATTTGGAACTTGTATCAAAGATGAGTTTCTTAAACTGATTTCTGAACTATTAGGTGCAAGACTTCTCCACATATATTATAATATTTGTATTTTAATTTCAGTCAAACCCAGCGAAGTCCCCACGTGTTTTACCGACATGACTTAATCAATCAACTTCAGCACAATCACGCCCTAGTTACATTGGTTGCAGAAAATCTCTCTGCCTATATGGAAAGCATGAGGCAGTATGCTAAAGGTAAGTTTTCAAATCAGAATTGCCTCATCAATAGATTGTATGAAAACTCCAGTTGAAAATTGAGTTAAAAGCAAATTCTGATAATGAAATAACTTTTATTTGTCAAGTTTATTTGTGTTTAACAGCAGAATATGGGGAAGTGGCACCTCTTGTTTATCTGTGAATTGGTAAACATCATCTTGCCATACTGAGGCTAGGGTCACTATTTTTGTGGGAAGTCCTAATAATCATCTTGGATTTTGTCACACTTCCAATTTTGAACTTTTGTAGGCTCATTCGAGAAGTTTTTAATCACCTCAATTTGAAGCCAGTGTTTGGAATTTATCAGGGACAAGAACTGTAAATCACAGGGATACCGTTTTGTTTTGCCATGCAACTCCCATTTCTGTTCAGCTGCTTTCTCACTGCATTTATTATCAGCAACACTTTTGCAGCACATCATGTTAGTATTTATATATTTCAGGCTAAACTCTACCCTTTGCTGATGAGTTTATACTCTTACTCTGGATTAGCTTGCTAGCTACTAAGATAAGAGTAGGGAAGTGAAAGAGAATGCTCATCCAGGAAACTTCTTACACTGGACCGCAGTACTTTATATACTGAACTAAGCCAACAGAAGTGAGATGAGGGGATTCACACACACGCGCACACACACACACAAAACACAATACTGATATGGCGTTTTAACATCCTGCCAGCTTCCCAGTTACATCTCAAAAATGACACAGTATGTTATGCAGGAATTCAGTGTAGATTGTTCAGAGGATGAGATATTTGCACTTTGTAAAGCACATGTGCATGTCTTGCAATGCTTGCGTAAGTTGCCTAGACACCTTTAATTTTGGAATTCATTTAATTTTGGAGTATTTGATAACAGATATCCAAAATACATCCTTGAAGACTTGTTTGAATAGTGGTGCTGTATGAAGATGATAGCTTCAGCCAGGTATAGGTCAATGAGAATGACATTTAAGCTAAATCTGCATGCTGCAGCTATATTTCTCTATTCAGGAATACATGAGGGGGGTTACCTTAAGTTCCTTAATTAATCACAGCATTGCGCTAATTAATGTTAAAAATAATCCTAAACGCTTTGTTCTGTTCTGAAGCCATACAGTCTTAGGCTTAATCTTGTCCAGAAAGGTAGAATAAAACAAGTATGATTTCTTATAACTTCTGTAAGCTGTTGGAGTGCTCTCTAACTTTGCGAAAGTGATGCAGAAATGCTCTTTCATGTGTAACAAAGTTTGCATCTTAACTAAATGGATAGGTTAGAATCTATGATTCTTCTTTCTTCTGGACTTTGGCCAGATACAAAATCCAGGGTTTGGCCTCAGGATTAGAAAAGAAACATAATCAGCAACTATATTCTAATGCAGTGTTATCTTCGTCCAAAAGTAGCCTGTGTATACTATTAATGTTATTATTCATTAATTTCAGTAATTTTGAATTCTGAAGCCGAAAGGTCATTTTTTATAATATTGTGTACCTATCAAATTATTCATGACTTTAGCAGAAGAATTAGGCTGATGTCTTGCATGATTCTTTTGTGCCTAAAGACACATCCCATTCCCTGCCCCTCCCCAACTGTAGTGACTCAGTAAAGCAGTAATGTAAACATCTTCAGCACAGTAGGAATTACAAGTGTGTAGAATTTAATGGAATCTAATTACAGAGCAGTTATGTTGTGCTTTCTTGAGACAGTTGCTACAGAACCTCTACTTGTTTGCATCAAAGTACAAAACCAGATGAACAATACTGTGAATTTTTTTAATTAGATAGTTTAGTACATGATTAAGGGCAGTCAGAAAATATCTCCTAATGTTTCAGATTAGGTAGGTAGACTGGAATACAGTTTCTGTGCAACTTCTGTTTCAGTTTTATATATTAAGTAGAGCAGAACACAGAGACAGCACTGTGAAGATTGCCTTCCATGCCTTCCTGGAGAAAAGATTCCAGAAGTGGGGAAGGGAATAATGAAAGGAGAAGAAGGAAGATAGTGATTGTGAGGCCAGAAGAAAGAACTGGACATGTGTAGAATTAAGCTTAGTTGGAGAAGCTGAATGAGACAGAAAGAAAAAATTCAAGGCAAAGGTCCAAACAGCACAGGTCAAACAAATGCCACAGACCAAAAAAAAAAACAAACCCAAGAATCCACTTGGCAGTATTCTTATTTGCAGTTAATGGTGCAGTAACTTTTTTGAATTTTGATTTTGCTATGTTTTCATTTTCCTTGAGGGCTTCCTTAATTGTGTCCTGTGACAGAGAACAGTGTTCCTATGCTCCTGTTACTTGCTAATGCACATTCTTTTCTGTCATATTTCCTTTTATATGTTTGCCCTTTTACAGTTGAAGAAAAGCCTAATCTATGATTCATATTTTTCTCCATGATCTGTGACTTTCCTTTCTACTGAACTTACCCTTTCCTCCAAATCTGCAAAGTCCACCAGGAGATGAGGCAACTGCTACTGCTTTGTGTAGTCCTGAAGGAGGGGGTCGTAGTTCATCTTCTCGACTACTCATTAAGGCCTTTTGAAATCTTAAAAGATTGCTGGCCAGTTCTTTATCTTCTCTTTTTCTGAAGAAATAAAATCTGAAGTGTTAATGAACTGTAATTATTTGTAGAAATTGGGCCATATGTGTTTATCACTAATTACACTTAAGTTTTCAACCAGTCCTTTTCTGATGTATAATTTCTTCATTCTTCTGCTTCTGTATGTAGAAAGAATTTTTAAGGAGATCACACTTGAACTTGCTGTGGGGTGCACAGTGTAGAAAATAAGTCAGGCAAATGTAGAAAAAAGCTGAGATGGAGAATATTTAGGGAAACTGGTTTTTTTCATAGTTCAGAATTTTTCAGAGTTCTAAAGTACACACTGCCTTTGAACAACTGACTGACCTTTAATACTTGAGTTCTTCTGTTGTTGCCACTATTGACACCTGTGTCTGTGAATTAATCTCTACTCAGGAAAACAAAATGCTCAGATAATCCCCATAGTGAAAAGAAACTAACACCACCACCACCTCCCCTCACCAAAACAAATTCAAATAAAAAAGCACCCAACATTTGAAGTAAACAGTTTTAATTTCTCTGTAGCACTGTAATTGTGTATGTACTGTAATTGTTTCTTCTGCTAGACCCTCAGCATATTTTTCAGATTTTCTGCTTCTAATATTTAAATAATTTTTTATCTATTACTTTTATTGTCTTTCTTCAGAATTTCTTTCATGTCTTCTTTTTATAATTGCCCATTTATGCTTACTTCATGAGCTTCACAATTTAAATTTTTTAATTAATTCTGGTGAACAATATTTCTTCAGTGTTGTAGACATCAGTTAACTACTAGCCTTCTGTTTTTTCTTTTACTTGATTTTTGAGCTAATGTAGCTTTTGCACTAGTGTAGAGAGCAGCATTTATGGCAGTTATTTTTCTCCTAATTTTGAAACATTGATGATGATAGATCAGCTGTTAGATTTGATTGTTTTGTTTTCCTTGTTCCTTGATATCAAAGGAGATACCCATTTTTCAGTTCTGAAGATGATTTTTACTGAGTCTGGATGTCGTCGTGATACAGATAATGTATTTGCAAATAAGAAATACAGCGTTAATTAGTTTAACAGCTGTCATAATGAATGTGTCATGGTGAAATATTACTAGTACATATCAAGGTAGATAGTACAGATCTAGCTTGTATCTCTAATTTAAAAAAAAAAAGGCAGGAAGCAAAACGAACACCAAACAAAACAACACCGAAACAAAGTTCCTATGAAACAAGCAGCTGTTTATTAAATAAAATACTATGCTGAGAATTAATAACATGCAGGTAAAAGTTTTACTTTTAGCCTTACTTTCAGATTACTCTGCTTCTTCTGTTTAAAGCTTGTCAATATTAAAGTAATTTTGTTTTTTGTACTTGGAAACTTGCAGTAAATAAAGTTGTCATATACTTTTTTCCTCTAAGTGATATTGCATACATAGCTACTTAAAAGGTGTTAAAGAACTGGTGTCATGATTTCATTTGGAGAGGAAAAACCCTAAAGAGGGAAAACTGAAATTTGAAAAAGATGCTCTGTAATGAAACTAAAGTATCCTTAGAAAAAAAGCATTGAATAATATGAATTATATGCTTGGTATACTTTTGTTTTAACTGACTTCTGACTTCAAACTGACTACTTGAAATCAGGGAAAATTGATCTGAATAAGTAGAGTGCGGGTTCTTAATTGTTCTTTAATACTTCAATTATACTTAATGATAAGCACATGTATCTGTGCATAATTGTTTGTTGATTTGATTATATACCTTCCTAGTCTTTGCCTGTATTTAGGATTGCCTTTAACCTAGGATTAAATATCAACTGGTAGCAGGCTGCTGAAAACTATTTTCATACACCTTACTGAAAATTTATTGGGTGGTTTTAATTATGTTAAGATTAACAAGTCTTCAAACATGTCTTTTAGGATCAGCATGTCTTCTTCTGAATGTACTGTCTAATAAAACTCTTTATATTTGCAGAGCATGGTGAATATGATCCTCAAACTGTAAGACCAGGAAGCAGATACAGTCATGTACAGGAAGTACAGGAGCGACTTAACTTCTTACGGTTCGTTTTAACTTATCATTTGTTTAACTTCTGTTAACTTTAAAGAGAAGCAAAACCCTAAACTCTGTATCTAGCTTTAAGTTCCTGTGTTAACTTCTTCCAAAACGCAGATGCAAAAATGCACCAAATTTTTTTTTTTTCTGGTTTGTTGTTGTTGTCATCCCCACTCCCTCCCCCAAGGTTTTCTATGCTAGTATTTGAATATTCAAATAAAATTTACTAGGATCTCTGCAATCCATGCTGGTGATTATGCACTAAGATTTGTACAGGCTTTTTCTGTTAGTATGCAGAGCCCTACTGACTTGAATACAATTTGCATGTGGATACAGTTACGTACATATTGGTGTAACTTAGCTGAAAATTAAGAATATTTCTGTGGGGATATGTCCATGTGTTCTACCATGTAAGGTTTAAATACATGATCATAAACTGACATGTATTCTTATCAGACACTGATGTTAGGTTGTCAGAAACTGAGCGTTAAAAAGAGGTTGAAGTAAAAAAAATTAATGACTTTTGACCAGCTGCTCTTTGAGTAAAGCAAGAAAACAAAGGATCTATGCTCATCACAGAGCTGCACTATGTTGGTGTTTTCTTTAAGCCATGTCTCTCTCAGCTTTTTATTACTTGGTCATACTTACGATATATATGTGTATAATGTGCATATTCACCTTTTTGCCTGTACTTTTTTACTGAATTGTAATTCTAGATGTCTGTTAGACAGTGCTATTAATTGTCTTTTTGTTTTGCTCAAGATTTTTGTTGAAGGATGGTCAGCTGTGGCTCTGTGCCCCGCAGGCGAAGCAAATATGGAAGTGTTTAGCTGAAAATGCAGTTTATCTTTGTGATCGCGAAGCCTGTTTTAAATGGTATTCCAAACTAATGGGGGATGAACCAGACTTAGACCCTGACATTAATAAGGACTTCTTTGAAAATAATGTGCTTCAGCTGGATCCTTCCCTATTAACAGAAAATGGAATGAAATGTTTTGAACGTTTCTTCAAAGCTGTGAACTGTCGAGAAGGAAAGCTAGTAGCAAAAAGGCGAGCCTATATGATGGATGATCTGGAATTAATAGGATTAGACTACCTTTGGAGGGTGAGTTAACTGGAGGAAACGTGAAAGGTTAACTCCTAAGTCTTTCTCAGTCTCTTTTTATGTTTGGGGGAATATGTAATTTAATTAGTAAGTTTATAATAAATTAAAACTTAAATAATACTTAAATATAAATTAATAAGTAGATTGATAAATTTATTAGTAAATTGTTATTGTGACTGAAATTACAAAAAGCTACTTTGTCAAACTAAATGCATGGATATTGACTCCAGCGTCTTTCCAGCAAGTATGCAAGCTGGTACGTTTGCAGACTGATGTTTAATGGAAAGTTATTTGAAACATTAAGTATATTTGTGTATGCGCATGAGATTAAAAATTTACTTATACTTTTCAAGAAGAAAGGATTGTTCCAGTTGAATTATCTGTAGGTTTTCATTTCTCCTTCTCATGCATATTAGAAAATTAATTAGAAATACACTTTATTTTGTGCACTTCATAAGCTAATTCATGTCATTCATTCTAGTATGGTAAACTGGAATGATTCTAGATTAGACCAAGTGATGACTGGTCTGACACTTTCTCTTATATCCACAACTTTTCACCTAAACATGGTCATAGGTTTTCAATAGGAAGATTGTAGCATTCTGTAGCTTGCCAAATATATTGGTGAAAAACGTCGATATATAATTTGATAGTTAATTTTTTCAGAATATTTCTAGTTTCCAGGAGCTGCATTGGAACCCACAGTAGCACACTGTGGCATGATTATCATGGCTGTGTTTTGTAAAATGTGCTGTATATAAAGCAGCGGTCTTCTGTAATTTTGGTTGTGGCTTGTTGAAGGGTTAGGTATTTTAATCCTGGTGATAACAGGTAAAACCAAAGAAGATCACAACTTTTATACAAGTAAGTTTTCACATAGTGTTTGTTTACAAAGTGCACACATAATGCTAGCATGTTTTAGTTGTGGGAATCAACTTACTTAGATCTGCCCTGCTGTTGGCAGCATGACAGAACTTCTGAAGCTTCTGCTCACTATCCTGCAGGGCTTGTCTGTAAGGGCTGCTTTCAGACCTGGTGGCTAGTAAATAAAAGTTAGATTATCAGGTTAGAAACAGAACTCATTTGCCTGTTCCCCTGCCCCCCACCTCACAGCTGTTTAAATACTTTAAAATTCTGGGTTTAAGTCTTTGGTGATGTAGAATGTTCAAGCATCTGAAAAAATAGGTTGATCAGGTTGTGATTGGTGACGATTTTTGCAAAGGGAATTAATGCTCTAAAATATCCTGTACACTAAAGGACAGT